>SJYQ01007128.1:21120-36839 GCA_006410935.1 Redunca redunca
CTCTCTCTCATTCTATCTGCAAATAGAAAGCATCTTTAAAACTGAAGTGCTTTGGGGAAAAAAACTTAAAATTTTGTAATAGTCATAAATTGGTATGTGCACTGTAGAGTAATCTAAAATCATTAGAATGATGCATTTTTTAAGTAAGTGCCTCGCAAGAAAATGAGTGAAGCAATATCACAGTGTATTAATGGAGCTCGAGACATCTTAAATTGATTTTGAAATTAAACATCAAAAACTGCAACTTGAAAAAATAATTAGGTAAACCATTATATTGCAATCAAAAAATTTTAAAAAACCTCTTGAAATTTAGGAAATTGCAAATTAAGGGTGTCAATCATCCTGATTTGGCAAGGGCACAGATTGTCAATGAAAAGAAAACATATGCCTACTTAAAATATTCTTGAAAACTGAACTGTGCCCAGGGTTTGCTGCTCTGTTTCCATTTCTGGTGGGACATCCTTTTGCTTATATTACATATCAGTGTAAGAGCTTCATTCTGACTTCTTGACCCTGTGATTCTTTTGCAAAGGCAGCTGGTGACACTTTGCTGGAGAAAATGGTCAAGTTGCTCATCTCCTCTTTCCCACCCCTAATATTAGATTGAACTGTATGAAATTGCTGATATTTGATCTATAAATGTGACATTGTCATATGATTCAACCTAATATTTTCAATAGAACTAGATTTGGAAGAAAAGAGAGTGCTAATTATCTAGGAAGCACTAGTGATAAAGAACCCACCTGCCAGTGTAGGAGACATAAGAGACCCTGAGTTGGGAAGATCTCCTGGAAGAGGGCATGGTAACCCACTGCAGTATTCTTGTCTGGAGAATCCCATGGACAGAGGAGCCTGGCAGGCTACAGTCCACAGGGTCACAAAGAGTTGGACACAACTGGAGCAACTTAGCACACACAGCACACCCCTGCCTAAGAAGGATTTAAGAAATATTCAACTTTATCTGGATTTCCCTGTTATATGGATTAAAGCCAGTGTCTGTCAATACAGGTGCCTGTAGTTTTGTTCTATTCTATTCTTCTTTTCCTATCTTCCTGGGTCTCTAGCAATTCCTGTCAAATGGAGTGATGAGATACAATCTTCACCCTCCTTCTAGGTAATTCCTCCTGTTATTTATTCTTCAGGGACACACTGGTGATATTTTGTACTTTGCTTGTGACCTTGATCATTTATAGTAATTATCTCCATAAGATGAATGAGCTCAGCCTTGGCAAGAACTTACTCAGGCTCTGTGTGAGGCAGCAGGCTTATATTATGCACCTACTATGTGCTGTAGGAATGGGACATACAAACATAATGGTAATCCAAACAGTATACCTGTTATTCAAAACAGAAATCAGCCACAACTGAAATGTGCCATAGCATCAGAATGGTTGGATAAACTAGGGTGCATTTTGGAATATCACCTTGCAATTACAGTGCCTACTAAGAATTTTTAACTTATATTAGAATGTTCTGAAGATACAAGAAGTCCAAAAGTAAACTAAAAATTGTATCCCATATGTCAATAAAGTACATTATGTACAGAATAGAAAGAAAGATGGCAAAATATTGACAGCATTTTTTCTCTAGATTGTGGCTCTCTTTTTCTTCTTTACTCTTTTCTGTATTAGGGACTCACAGGATTTAGGAATATGGAGAGCAACATAACTTAGAACCCTAGACAAAAAGATCCTTGAGGACACAGTAAGGCCCTTATTTATTCAGAGAAAAGAGAGTTCATAAGAGACTTAGTATAGTCTTCAAGTACTTGCAAAGCTTTCAGATGGGGTATAGTGACCGGGTGTTACCAACCCCATAAAAATAAAGAGTAAAAAGATATAAGTAAAATACAGCGAAAAAAAAAAAAAAATCAAGTTTGGCATATGGGAAAATGTCCTGGGGGAAGGAGATCATTTAAAAATCAGAATTCCTTATGACAGCAAATCATGGCATTTCCTTTTTAGGTGATTTGAACAGCAATTTGTTCACCTGCCTATGAAGATTCAGGAACAATCTGGGCAACCTCCTGAAGGCAGAAGGCTTAACTGATTATACTCTTGAAATTACTTAAAGTCTTTGATTGCATCGTTTGTTTCGTGCCCTCAAAGCACATGGCGTAACTCTGGCCTCTGAACATTATACCCTTTATTTACTATGAACCATTCTGAAATCTGTTCAAATCCATCATGGTTGTCTTTAGGGAAAGCAGCTGGAGAAGATGCTCAGTTCACTAGCGATCAGGGAAATACAAATCAAAAAGAGACTTCTTTTTTCATTCTTCACATTGACATATTGTTCAAGAGTATCTAGAAACAAGTGTTCTTTCACCCTCCTTGTAAGTTATTAAATGGTACAGTCTTTTGTCAGTATCTATCAAAATTTAAAATATACATAGCCATCATCCCAGTAATTCCATTTCTAAGAAATATCCTAGTGAAATGCTGGCACGTATGCACAAAGAGGCATTGTTTACAATAGAGGAAAGTATAGAAAATATCTAAATGTCCATTTGTAGAGATTAAACTATACAACATCCAGACTAGGGTATGTGCTAAGTCACTCCAGCCATGTCCATGGACTGCAACCCCATGGACTATAGCCCACCAGGCTCCTCTGTCCATGGGGTTTTCCTGGTGAGAATACTGAAATGGGTTGTCATTTCCTCCTCCAGGGGATCTTCCTGACCCAGGGATTGAAACCCACATCTCTTAAGTCTCCTGTGGTGGCAAGCAGGTTCTTTACCACTAGCACCACCTGGGAATGCTATAGACCAAAAGAATGAGTTAGTTCTAAATGGACAATAGTATGTCTTAGAAATATTTCCCAGTCCTAGAAAAATATTCATTGATTTGAGAGATAGGATATGTCAGAGGTATTAGAATTACAACATTATACCATTTAGGATGAAATACTACTTAGTCATATATCTCTATGCACAAATCTTAATTTCATAAATAGAAAGATGTCCAGAGAAAATTTTTATCAAAGAGTCATTGGTGGTTACCCTCTTGAGAAGTAACTATGACTGGTGGCTCAAGATGTATTATTGTTTTATCTGTATTCAAAAGTCTTACAGTGAAAATGTATTTTTAATTACTTGTAATAGCATGTAATTAAAGACAAAGAAAAATTAGGAAACAGGTATGCAATATAGAAATGGAGGCAAATGTCAAAAATAGATGGTTGTGGCATTGACAAGGTAAAAGACTAGGAAAACTCAGCTAAAGCTAAAAAGGGTGGTGGCAGCAGGGTTTTCAGGGAGGGATGAAATATAATGGAAAGAATCATGCTTACAAAAGCAAAAATAAAAAGTCTTAAGATTAAATAATACAAAAGGTGCAGCACTGTGAATAAAAATATAAAACTACTGAGTAATGCCCCCCGAGATGTCAAAATGTGTTATAAAATATAAGTAAACAAAAGAAGTTGGTACTGATGCTGAAGAGACACATCATGGTCTGGGACAGGGTAGAAAGTCTAGAAAGCAACCGAGTATACAGAAGAGTTTGGAATATGATAAATCAGCAAGGAGAGGATGGGTAAACCAACATATTCTAAAAAGTTTCATCCCAACCCAAGCAGAATGAAAATCTCACCGCATCTCTCTGAATAAGTAGGAAAATGATAAGTGGCATAAAATTCCCCAGAGTAGAAGTACAAAGGAGTTTTTAGATACTACAGCATAAAGGAGTTTGAATGCTCCTGCTTTAAATATACGATATTTCATGGTCCTTGGGGTCTATATTTTTTAAACTTTTTACTTTGTATTGGAATATAGCTGATTAACAATGCTGTGATAGTTTCAGTTGAAGAGCAAAGGGACTCAGCCATACATATACATTCTCCCCCAAACTCCCCTCCCATCCAGGCTGCCACATAACATTGAGCAGAGTTCCCTGTGTTATACAGTGGCTCCGTGGTGGTTATCCATTTTAAATGTAGCAGCGCATACCTGTCCATCCCAAACTCCCTAAGTATCCCTTCCTCTCTTCCTCCCCCACCCACCCCTGGCTTTAGTTTCTATATGTTTACTCAAAGATTTTACTTTTCTGTGATGACACAGGAAATGATAGGGGAAGTCCTTAAGGATGTTTGTGAATGGAAGCCAGATATTATTTTCTCTTAATATATAACCCTCACTTTCATTTTATCAACAGCCTCTTGCCTCTTCTGGTGAATTTATAAATAAGGTCTCATTGTCCAGGAATCTCAGTATTTCTCAGAGACTCTAAATGATCTCAGGGGGAAACTAACTGGTGAACTAGTTTCCTTTCTGGGAAAAAAAAATATATATCATCATCATAACAGGAAGAAAAGCTTAATTCAAGTCCCCGAGGAATTTAAAGTAAAAATCATAGGGCAGCAAGATGGAAACCCCTAGGTTTTTGGAACCAATCCAAGTTGAACCAGAAGGCCTAATGCAGTCATTCATTGATTTGAGAGATAGGATATGTCAAAGGTATTAGAGTTACAATGAACACAGAAGCTACCTACAACACAGAAGCTAGCCTGCCAACCTTTACTTGATCATTTGCTGCTTGATATTACTGGCAGGAGGGTCAGAAATATTGCCTCTTCCCTGCCCCCTTTCCTCTTTACATTATATCTAGTCAATTCTCAATTCCCCTCTGCTTCAGCTCCAGTTACCTCAAAAATAAACCTTCTCCGGAAAGCCTACCTTTATTATACATTTATCATTTTCCTCGCACTTGGCACTGTTCAATCTAGTCAGCTGTGAAAATTAGGGAGGAATGATTAGGAATCCCTTAGTATCCTTTTGTCTCAAGTCATCCTTATTGTTCCTATTTAGTGACACCTGTTCAGTGACACCTCTTAGGACATACGGCAAGATACTAAGCACCTCCATTTTTGCATAAAAGAAAACCTAATTAACAGCATGCGTAGTAATGATGCTCAAAACTTTGGCATGATCCAAAAGAAGTCTAAAAATTATACAAACATCCTAATGACTGAACTTCATATACTGAGGAGTCTCAGGATTCTTCTAAAGGCCACTTTCCCTGTTAGATGCTTTTTTCTTAGCGCCATGGCCAAAAGTGGGGAAGACACTCAATAAAATAGTCTCCCTTCTTCAGACAGAAATATCTTAGGAAGATATGTTTTTGTTTGTTTTCTCTGAATTCCTATGTAAGTTCTCCCACTGGTTCATCTATAGATATTTAGCAAATACTCCCTCTGTGCCAGGCACTGTGCTTACATGATGAAAAAAGTCCAAACTCATCCCCTCCCTTCATAGAACTCACACTCGAGGTGATCATGCATTCTCTTTCTACCATAGCACCGTCACCAAGAACAAGGACTCATTCACTTGTTGAATATGTGTCTTAAAGCTCACTTGAATGTGCCTCAGAAGTAACCGTGGTGCTTGCTTATTGAACTTACAGATATTTGTAACAGAACCCCCCCCCCAACTGCCACATACACACACGCACACACAGATTCTATTACAGGAAGCCTGGGATGGGGATCAGGTATCAGCACGTTTAACAAGCTTCCCAGATGATCGCCATGTGGATGGCAGAAGGACAGCACATTGAGAACATTGCCTCCACTTTTGCTCACAGCTGATTCGTATTTCATACTTCCCCGGTAGTCAGTGGTAAAGAGCCGCCTGCCAACGCAGGAGTCACAGGTTCAGTCCCTGGGTTGGGAAGATCCCCTGGAGGAGGAAATGGCAATCCACTCCAGTATTCTTGCCTGGGAAATCCCATGGACAGAGGAGCCTGGCGGACTACAGTCCTTGGGGTCACAAAGAATCGGACATGACTTAGCTACTAAACAAGGAAAATTAGTATTTCATATTTTTTTAATTTGGACTTCCCAGGTGGCTCAGACAGTAAAGTGTCTGTCTACAATGCAGGAGGCCCAGGTTCGATCCCTGGGTTGGAAATATCTGCTGGAGAAGGAAATGGCAATCCACTCCAGTACTATTACCTGGAAAATCCCATGGACAGAGGAGCCTGGTAGGCTACAGTCCATGGGGTCGCAAAGAGTCAGACACGACTTAGCTACTAAACAACAAGGATAATTAGTATTTCATATATTTTAATTTAAGGCAGTTAACTTTTGTTCAGTCTTTTCTAGACCCAAAAAGCAGATGCTCAGCATTTTCTTCGTATAAGTCTAAACACAAACCAGAGTTGACCATTCTTTGGTTAATTTGGATCTTTCGGCCATATTAATAGCCAGTTGCTGTGCAATCGAGCAGAACAGATATGTGGTCAATTCAACCAGTAAGATGCCCAACAAAATAACTGAGCTGATGGTGCCATGCTAACACATAGACATGTCCAAAATCTGGCAAGTCACAACAAGGACAGTTTTTCATTCTTTCCTAATCATGGTGACAAAGCTTAAAGAACACACTAATCAGGGGTCTCCAACCCCTGGGCTATCTGTAGTTATAGACGCCCCCCATTGCTCACATGATCTCCTGAGTTGCACCTCCTGTCAGATCAGCAGGGCATAATAAATATAATGTGCTTGAATAATCCTGAATCATTCCAAAACCATTCCCTCCCCTGCTGCCCTATCTGCAGAAAAACTGTCTTCCATGAAACTGGTCCCTGGTGCCAACAAGGTTGGAGACCCCTGCTCTAAGTAATTTCCATTGAAATGGTTTAATTTTTTGATCCACCAAAGTCTGATTCAAATCTGAGTGTTGGCAACTAACAATGACAAGGAATATTTATGTCCTCGTCCTTAAAGGACCATAATGATATCAACTTATTTGAGGATTGAATGACATAATATGTAAAAATGCTGATAACATCACTCCAGTAGGTACTCAATAAATCTTTTCTCTACAGAATATCTAGAATTCATAGAAGTTAATCTGTATTATAAATCACTAAGTAGCTGTGATAATAATATATATGACACTACCAAAAACCAAAACAAAAAGAGAAACTAAGAGAAAACACTTAGGTTTTATGAACTATCATTATTTACACCTTATTTCCTGGAAGTTGTTCATTTTTGTAAGAGGTTTTGGCTTTTAAAAAAAAGTGCTCCCTTACCTTTGTGTGGCATTGAACTTTTCAAAGCTCTTTCCCTATCATTATTACATTTGATAAACCAACACTATAAGGAAATATTATTACCATTAAACAGATGAGGAAACCAAGGCCCTGAGAATATAGATATATGATTCACTCAAATTCACCCAGTTCATGAAGTAAGTGCCTCAAGTAGATACTAAGTTTCTTGAGCAAGTCCAGTTCACCCTGTATATAGGTTGTTTAATAACTGAGGTCATGCTTGAGTATCAATAAAGTATGTTTGAATTTCAGCAGCCTTTCTGTTCAGGCCTTGAAGCCAAGACACTTTCATGCAGAACCACCTCTGATCTTCCCATGAAGTGCTACTTCAACCAACATTTATTCAACTGTTCTGATTGTTCTGTTATACCCAATGCCACACAGTTTTTAAAAAAATAAATAAAAATCTTTGTATTATCTTCAATACACATTGCTTTCTTCCTTTTGTGGAAGAAATAGGAATTAAGAATGCTATAGAGAAGAAGTCTTCTAGTCATAAAATCACATAGTTTAAAGTTACTGGCCTTATATTAAATCTTAGAACTGTTCCTAGCAAAGAGACCCTATTTTGCTCTTGAAAATACCTTTATCATAACTTCCCAAATAGGGACAATTGCCCCAATGCACTTGGCAAACCAGAACACACACCAAAGAAATTACTCACTATGTGCCCAGATTTTATAGATTTAGATCAAAAACCATTTGGCTTTGACCATCTCATAACTCAATTCTTGTTTTTTCTTTCCCTTCAAACTTCATTCATTTAAATCCCTTCTATATTTACACCTTCAACCAAATTCCCTCCAGTTTGAGGCACATTCACTTCCTCCTAGTTTCTGTCTTGGTTCTGCCTTCTTCTAGTTACTGTTCAGTACATCTAAAATGCTATCCTGGTACCCTCCCTTCTGACTTGAATAAACCCTGGCTCCTTCCCTCCTGTATGTCATCCCATGGTCAGCCACCTCATTTCAGAGTAGTCTTTTATATGCTTGACCTAGAAGAAGAAGAATTGGAGATTATTTTCATGGACCAGCAAGCATAGCATGGAGCTTCTTGAAAGGCAGATTTATTAACTTCTTAGGTGCAAAATCTATACTGTGGCTAATTTTCTAGGTTGCCTTGAGATTTCACACATTGGGCTGTCAAAAGACAATCTTATGTGAGGGCTGCATTCTTTGCAAGTATGCTGCTGCTGCTGCTAAGTCGCTTCAGTCATGTCCGACTCTGTGCAACCCCATAGATGGCAGCCCACCAGGCTCCCCCATCCCTGGGATTCTCCAGGCAAGAACACTGGAGTGGGTTGCCATTTCCTTCTCCAATGCATGAAAGTGAAAAGTCAAAGTGAAGTCACTCAGTCGTGTCCGACTCTTAGCGACCCCATGGACTGCAGCCTACGAGGCTCCTCCATCCATGGGATTTTCCAGGCAAGAGTACTGGAGTGGGGTGCCATTGCCTTCTCCAATCTTTGCAAGTATAATAGGTGCAAACAAGGCCACCCCTAAAATTTGTGCCAACATTTGTGGAGCCTTGAGCAAGGATTCAAATGGAGACCTGCCTGTTTCCAGACCCCCTTCTCCTCCCAGTGCCGACTGTCCATGAAGGGCTTCATATGGATGTTCCTAGATAGACCAGCCAAGCCCGATCCATATACCATGCCCTCTCACTCCTAGAGAACAACTGTCCTTTGGCCATGGCTCAAGCCTAGTGATGCGTATGTTAGCAACATATTTTCTATGAGGCAGAGTCGTGCATAGCCTGGAATTAGGCTCAAGCCCTATAGACAGGGAATTACAGGCTCCCTGGACGCTGGCCTAGTGGGAATTGGAGATGCAAACTCCAGGTAGACCTATACCACTGACCCAGTGGACATCTTGCCCCAAGGAAAGAATGCGACTATAGGAAGGCCAGGTGGGGCCATTCAAAATGGGCTCAAAGGAGACTTTTGTTGCCCAGATGTAAAGGTGATAATAGTGTCTTGGAGTTTTTAGTATTGTTAAGGCCTAACCATCTAGTGCTATAGAAAGTAGGTTGGAGATAAGAGTCTTGTGATTTCAGGTAAGATGTTATCAGACAGTGAAATGAAATAGAGGATGAGATGGACAGATTTAAAGGTTACAAAAATAATATGAAGAATGAAATACTTTATGACCACCTAACCTATATTATTCTGTGCCTGGGTTCTATCTGAATTTTCAAGGACACTTAGTTTTTTTAATGGTTTGTTAAAACTAGGATACTACTGTGTTCTTCCTTTGGTATTTTCATAATGAGTTTAGTGTACATGTACATTAAAATCACATACACTGGGATCAGGAGGTGGCCTTTTCCTTGATTTTTTCAACTTCATTCCTTGCCCTGGTCATTTCTACTTTTTCCTCATAATGCCTCAGGTCTGGGAAAGTTTAAGGTGATGTACATGACTTGAGACATTATGATAATGTATCCAGAAGTGCTTGGTAAGGGGTAAAGTTCTATACAAATGTCAGTTGTGATCATCTTAGCAGGCAGCATCTTTCTGTAGCAGACTTGCTCCAAACAGTACATCTCACTCAACACCAGAAGGGAATTTTGAGCTAGGGCCTTGACTCAGCTTTACAGAATATAGAAAGGAAAGAAAGGTAACATCTAGTCAATAGAATAGAATGTAGATTTTCTTTTCTTTCCTGCTCTAAGAAAAAAAAAAAAAGTGGATTGAGGAACTCGTAAATTGATTTGCTAATCTCTTGTTTAATCAACTGCATATGTAGTCTATGTGAAAAGTCTTTGCATTCATATGTGAACACAAAATTGATGTGAGAATTGCTTTAGATAAATAGATAGATAGACGGATGGGAGTTAGAGAGAAGCAGAAAGGCAGAAATTCAAATTAATAAGTCCTCCTGTTCCCTATACCTCCCCAACTTGGAAAATATAGGTCTTGAACAAAAATATCTTTATTCTGTATATAGTTATGTAATCAGTTGTCATTTCAAATGCACAGCACAATAAGAAATCTCTCCTCCCTTGGGGATTTGCTATTGGCATCCTTTCTATCACCACAGTTGGGATGGATGGATGACACTGCTGGAAAGAGAATTCTGGGTTTAAATCCTAGGAAAACCATTGTCACATATGTTTGCAGTATATAATATTATTTCAACCTACTAGATTTCAACCTTTTTACTCTATGTGATCTATCTGGAGGCTATGACAGGCTCCTCCTCTCAGTAAAGATAACTTATTGCAGTATAGATTCTTAATTAGGAATAGTTATCAGAGTGGATGTGGTAGCGTGGATACAGTTTGGAAAAGCTCCCCTCCAGGTGGTTTTGATATGCCTCGCAACACACACATATACACACACATACACATGTCTTGACATCACTGTGCTAACCATTTTTATTCTATGCTTAAATATACGTACTCTGAATTTTTTTCTGTCTTGATTGAAACTGTTCCTCGTAAAAGCAGGTGACACTGAATGACCTTTCTCATATTTAAAATGATCACTTTTCTTCCAGCCATAATCCAATAAAAGAATTTGTGTTTTCTGAACAAATCATATTTTAAAATTCAGCAAGGATAAAAACTTACAGGTATATTTTATTAAAACATTTACTCTTGCATATAAGGCAAGTTGCTTAGTGGTAAGAGGTAGCTCTGCAGTTCAGATGAATCTACAAATGTGCGCCCCCTTTAGAAATTAGTTTCTAAACCATGCTGTGTACTTGAGACTCAGTATTCATTATGGGCAACATTATGTGCACCTAATACATTGTGACATGAAAAGCCACAATACTCTTAAGGATTTTCTGTATCACTGTGGGAGAGCCAAAGTCTAGTGACTAAAACAAGAGACAAAGAATGGATCGTTCTGTGATTTACTCCCATTCTAGTTTCTATTTTATCTCTTGACCCTGAAAGAGATTATTGCTCTTTTTGTCTGTAATCTGGGCTTCCCTGCTGCCTCAGATAGTAAAGAATCTGTCTGCAATGCAAGAGACCCGAGTTCAGTCCCTGGGTCAGGAAGATCCCCTGGAGAAGGGAATGGCTACCCACTCCAGGATTCTTGCCTGGTGAATTCCATGGAGAGAGGAGCCTGACGGGCTACAGTCCATGGGGATGCAAAGAGTCAGTCATGAATGAGTAACTAACACTATCTGTAATATAAAGATATGAGGATATTCCATATGTTTGCTTTGCATGTGTATTGGAACAGCAATTTTGAATTGTGTTCACTAAATCTTGAGATTCCTTAAAGGTATCTTAATGTCTTCCAAAGAAGCAAGGGGATGTTAAATAGGCTTGGGTATCTTCACCATTTTGTATCTGGGGGGGGTCTAAATAAGATTTCATTTGAACAAAACTTGTTGTGGTAGACATATTAGTGTTCACCAAGATTCCAGTTTTCTCCTGTGAGGCAGAGGGCCCCTTTGTAATTAGGTGTGAGCACATGACTTGCTTTGGCATATAACATGTGAGCATATGTTAGGTGTAACATTTCTAAGGGGAAGCGTTTAAGAACCACGACATAATTCTCCAAGTTCTTTTATCCTGTCTTGGAAGACCCTGAAAGAAAAGCCTCATATCATGATGTCAGTGTTCTATTTGGTGAACAAAGCATTGCCTCCTGAATTACACTGGACTTGTTACTTGAATGAGAGATAAGCTTCTGTTGTTTCAAGCCACTGAGAGCTGAGGGCTCATTTGTTACCCGATCTAACCTATACTGACTAGTAAAAGTGTCCCTTCAGAGCTACTGTTATAATGGAAAGAGCTGATGTCAGGAGAACTAGGTCTATTCTCAGCTCTGTTCCTGACCAATGCTGTGACTTCAGTCAAGTCACTCATTTCTTTGAGCTTCAATTTCCTCTTATTTAAAAAAGCAGAAATTAGTAAGCTGCATGCTTCATAGAATGTTTAGGAGATAAAATGTTTATATTAGATATAAAAGAGTAATTATTTACTTATTTTATACACTCTAAGCCAATATAAATGTTTGCAAATGGAAATGTCTTTAAAGGGAAGGACAAAAGACCAAATTCCTAAATGTTTTCTCCCAAGTCCCAAGTGCTTAGTGGGAGTTCCACCATACTTCCCCTGGTGGAACTATCTTATGTAAAGAAGGCATTGGGTTTCCCTGGTAGCTCAGTGGTAAAGAATTTGCCTACCAATTGAGGAGATGTGGGTTCGTTCCCTGGGTTGGGAAGATCCCTTGGAGGAGGAATGACAATCGACTCCAGTACTCTTCCTTGGGAAATCCCATGGACAGAGGAACCTGAGGTGCTACAGTCCAAAGGATTGCAAAAGAGTCGGATATGACTTAGTAACTAAAAAGCAACAATAAAAGGAGGCATCATCCCTTTTCCAAGCCACTAGTATACCTAAATCTGGCACACTTATTTTATAAGGATCCACCAAGAAATAATACTTCCTACTGAGATTTGACTACACACACTTACTAGGAAGAAATGCAAGACATGTCATGATCAAAGAATTTAGAAGGCAGTAAACTTTACAAAGAAAGAAGAGAAGTGAAAAGCAAAGGATGAAGGGAAAGGTATATCCAACTAAATGCAGAGTTCCAAAGAAGAGCAAGGAGAGACAAGAAGGCCTTCTTCAATGAACAGCACATAAAACTTGAAGAAAACAACAGAAGGGGAAAGACTAGAGAACTCTTCAGGAAAATTGGAAATATCAAGGGAACATTTCACCGAAAGATAGGCACAATAAAGGATAGAAATTACTGTAGATGCTGAAGAACTCAAGAAAGGATGGGAGGAATACATGAAAGAACTGAATAAAAAAGATCTTAATGAACCAGATTACTCTGATGGTGTGGTCAGCCACTCAGAGCCAGACATTCTGAAGTGTGAAGTCAAGTGGGCCTTAGGAAGCACTACTGTTAATAAAGCTAGTGGATACAATGGAATTCCAGTAGAACTATTCAGAACCCTAAAGGATGATACCTTCAAGGTGTTGCCTTCAATATGTCAGCAAATCTGGAAGACCCAGCAGTGGCCACAGGACTAGAAAAGGTCAATCCTCATCACAGTTCTCAAGAAGGTTAGTACTAAAGAATGTGCTAACCATCGGACAGTTGCACTCATCTCCCATGCTACCTAGGTCGTGCTTAAAATTGTGCATGCTAGGCATCAGTATTATGCAAACCAAGAATTTCCAGATGTCCAAGCTGGGTTTAGAAAAGGAAGAGGAGCCAGAGATCAAATTGCCAACATTTGCTGGATCATAGAGAAAGCTAGGGAATTCCAGAAAAATATCTACCTCTGTTTCATCAACTATGCTAAAGCCTTTGTCTTTGTGGATCATAATAAAGTATGGAAAGCTCTTACAGAGATGGGAATACCAGACCATCTTACCTGTCTCCTGAGAAACCTGTATGTGGGTCAAGAAGCAACAATTAGAACCCTGTATGGAACAACTGATTGGTTTAAGATTGAGAAAGGAGTACGACAGGGCTGTCTGCTGTCACCCTGTTTGTTTAACCTATATGCTGAGCACATCATGAGAAATGCTGGGCTGGATGAGTTACAAGCTGGAATCAAGATACATGGGAGAAACATCAACAACCTCGGATATGTGGATGATACTACTCTAATGGCAGCAAGTGAAGAGGTACTAAAGAGCCTCTTGATGAGGGTGAAGGAGGAGAGTGAAAGAGCTGGTTTAAAACTAAATATTACTAAAACCTAGATCATGGCATCTGGCCCCATTACTTCATGGCAATAGAAGGGGGAAAGGTGGAAGTATTGACAGAAGCCTCTTCTCAGGCTCTAAAGTCACTGTGGATGGTGACTGCAGCCATGAAATCAGAAGACGCTTGCTTCTTGGCAGGAAAGCTGTGACAAACCTAGACAGTGTTGAAAAGCAGAGACATTGCTCTGTTGACAAGTTTGTATTGTCAGTGCTATGGTTTTCCCGGTGGTCACGTACAGTTGTGAGAGCTGGACCATAAAGAAGGCAGAGTGCCAAAAAATTGATGCCTTTAAACTGTGGTGCTGAGAAGACTCCTGAAAGTCCCTTGAGCAGCAAGATAAAGCCAGTCAATCTTAAGATAAATCAACCCTGAATATTTACTGGAAGGACTGATACTGAAGCTGAAGCTCCAATATTTAAGTCATCTGATGCAAACAGACGACTCATTGGAAAAGTCCCTGATGTTGGGAAAGATTGAAGGCAGAAGGAGAACAGTGCATCAGAAGATGAGATGGCTGGATGGCATCACCAATGCAATGGACATGAACTTGGGTGAACTTTGGGAGATGGTGAGGGACAGAGAAGCCTGGCACACTGCAGTCCATGGGGTCACAAAGAGTTGGACATGACTGGGTGACTGAACAACAAAACTTTACAAAGCTTGTAAAAGACCAAAAGACAAAGGCAGACTTCATAGCTTTTCTGTATTATGACAAAATTACTACAAAATGGATTCCAAGGACACTGAAATTTGGATATTTCAGATTCATGATTCTCTTATAGTGACTTCATATGTTCAAAGGTAAAGAGCAAATACCTACTTCCTGAACTGTGTAAATTTGTATGCTGTGGAAGATATACATAGGGGGAAGACAATCTCTCCCCCATTCATTTCTGAATTATTAGCTCCTATTTTTGCCCACTATGAGTGTTGGTCACTCAGTCGTGCCTGACTCTTTGCAACCCCATGGACTACAGGCCCCCAGGCTCCTCTGTCCATGAGATTTTCCAGGCAAGGATGCTGGAGCGGGTCGCCATTTCCTTCTCAGGGGATCTTCCCAACCCAGGGATTGAACTCAGGTCTCCTGCACTGCAGGCAGATTCTTTACTAACTGAGCTACAAGGGAATAGGTAGCATCAGGTATTTTGAGCATATATATTGTCAGCTTTCTGAAGGGGTCTAAAGCAATACAATGAAACTGCTGTAGGATTTTCAAAATAATTATTCTGGGCCTCATTTTCTCAATTATCAAAACAAAAAGAGCTATCCATCTCTTCTCTAATGGGGAGATTATGTGCCTGTGTTAACTTGGGATAGAGAATTGAAAACATTGTGAACTACTGTGAGCAAGTTCCCACTCACAAATTGATTATAGGAAATATCGATTATTATCTTCAGATCACCCAGAGTAATCACAACCTAGTACTTACCAGCATTATCTTTATTGCCTAGTCTGCCCTTAGGTGATTCTAGGATAAAATTTATACCTGAATTGTTAATATCCACCTCCTATGGTGACTATGTTTATAGCCATAGCCATACATTTTCCTTACTTTCATGCTTACTTGGCCTTGAGCATCAAGAGCCAGACATCCTGGAATGTGAAGTCAAGTGGGCCTTAGAAAGCATCACTACAAACAAAGCTAGTGGAGGTGATGGAATTCCAGTTGAGCTATTTCAAATCCTGAAAATGATGCTGTGAAAGTGTTGCACTCAATATGCCAGCCAATTTGGAAAACTCAGCAGTGGCCACAGGACTGGAAAAGGTCAGTTTTCATTCCAATTCCAAAGAAAGGCAATGCCAAAGAATGCTCAAACTACCGCACAATTGCACTCATCTCACACACTAGTAAAGTAATGCTTAAAATTCTCCAAGCCAGGCTTCAGCAATACATGAACCATGAACTTCCAGATGTTCAAGCTGGTTTTAGAAAAGGCAGAGGAACCAGAGATCAAATTGC
>SJYQ01007128.1:52987-63349 GCA_006410935.1 Redunca redunca
TCCCTTTCCCCTTTGGTAGCCTTAAGTTTGTTTTCTATGTCAGTGAGTCTATTTCTGTTTTGTAAATAAGTTCATTCGTATCATTTTTTTTAGAGTCCATATATAAGTGATGCCACATGATATTTATCTTTGCCTGACTTAGTATGACAATTTCTGAGTCCATCCATGTTGTTGCTGCAAATGGCATTATTTCATCCTTTTAATGGCTGAGTAGTATTCCATAGTGTACATGTGTGCTGTGTACATGCTAAGTTGCTTCAGTCATGTCCAACTCTTTGCACTCCTATGGACTGTAGCCCATCAGACTCCTCTGTCCATGCCATTCTCTAGGCAAAACACTGGAATAGGTTGCCATTCTCTTCTCCAGGGAATCTTCCTGACCCAGGGATTGAACCCATGTCTTTTGTGGCTTCTGCATTGGCAGGCAGGTTCTTTACAACTAGTGCCACCTGGGTGTGTGTGTGTGTGTATGTGTGTGTGTGTACACCACATCTTATTTGTCCATTCATGGACATTTAGGTTGTTTCCATGTCTTGGCTGTTGTAAATAGTGCTGCTATGAACGCACTTTGGCCACCTGATGTGAAAAGCTGATTCATTGGAAAAGACCCTGATGCTGGGAAAGATTGAAGGCAGGAGGAGAAGGGGACGACAGAGGATGAGATGGTTGGATGGCATCACCAATTCAATGGAAATGAGTTTGAGCAAACTCTGGGAGATACTGAAGGACAGGGAAGCCTGGCATGCTACAGTCCATGGGATTTCAAAGAGTTGGACACAACTAAGTGACTGAACAACATGAACACTGGGGTGCACATATGTTTTGGAATTAGAGTTTTCATCTTTTCCAGATATATGCCCAGGACTGCCTGCCTTCTTTTTGTATCCACGACAGCACTTAGCATGGAGCTTTCAAAATGCCAGCTGTGTGTCTACCTTTCTACATCTTGTGCCAGCAATTTAAATTCAAGACATCTAAAACCAAACACAATGCTCATCCCAGTCAATCACTGCCCTTTCTAGATGCCCTGGTTTCTCTCAATGGTGCCAACCTTTTTCTAGTCACCTAGACCGAGAACTGCAGTCATACACTTTTATATTTATCAGTAATTGATGTATAATATATATCTTAAGGTCTTGTTATACCCTGAGCTACATAGGGTACTCAATATATGTTTACTAAATAAATTAATGAAATAATTCCAAGTGTATTTATTGAGTGATTATCATGTGTTAGGAAATTTAAGAGAGAAAAGAAAGATTGAGACTGAGCTACTGCCTTCATCACCTTATATTATAGTAAGGAGAATATGTATACAAAACTGCAGTAACAGATTCTATGCATAACAGCCATAGTGAAGTGAAAAGTCGCTCAGTCGTGTCTGACTCTTTGCGACCCCATGGACTATACAGTCCATGGAATTCTCTAGGCCAGAATACTGGAGTGGGTAGCTTTTCCCTTCTCCATGGGATCTTGTCAACCCAGGGATCAAACCCAGGTCTCGCACATTGCACACAGATTCTTTACCAGCTGAGCCACAAGGGAAGCCCAAGAATACTGGAGTGGCTAGCCTATCCCTTCTTCAGCAGATCTTCCTGACCCAGGAATCAAACCAGGGTCTCCTGCATTGCAAGCGGATTCTTTACCAACTGGGCTATCAGGGAAGCCCCTAGTAACAGCCATAATAGATGTGTAAACAAAGCACTGTGTGAGTACAGAGAGGGTGATATCTTCCTTGCCTTGAAGCATCATGAACCATGGACTATTGCCTCCAGACGGCATCACTCCAGCTGAAAGATCATTTGAGCAGATGGAGATAGGTTGTGGGAAGAGCACTGAAGGAAGAGAAAAGATGATGTAGCTCTAGATGCATGAAAAGAAAGGTGATTTGAGATCAGGGCTGGTAGTCAAATTCGTCTGTAGCCAAGGATGCAAAAAGGAGAATGACGAATGCTAAAGTCAGAAAGGTAATGATTATGGTTTGGTTAGGAAGAGTTTCAATTTCTAGGCTAAGGATGTTGGACAATCCTTTGTGCTTTGGGAAACTATGAAATATTTTTACACATATTGTATGACAAGAGTTGTGCCTTGTCCAAAGAGAAACCCAAATGTTAAGTGAGACAAACCATGCAATAATGAGGAACACCTGAACTCAGGAATGGTTAGAAGAAAAACTTTGAGATCAAATAGCTATTTTCAATTATCCAAGAGGCCGACCAGTGGAAGAGAGACTGTGTCAATTTTTGGTAGATCAAAAGGACAAAAATAAAACCAATTGGTGAAAGGAAGAGAATAACCAATATCAGCTCAAATCAACAAATTACCTTCTAATTTGGCTGCATAAAAATAGAATTGAGGGAACTTCCTTGGTGGCCCAGTGGTTAAGATTTCACCTTCCAATGCAGGGACTGCGGGTTTGATCCCTGGTCAGGGAGCTAAGATCTCATTTGCCTTAGGGCCAAAAAAATCAAAACATATAACAGAAGCAATACTGTAACAAATTCAATAAAGCCTTTTAAAATGGTCCACATTTTTTAAAAAAGTCTTTTAAAAAAAATAAAAAGATCCTATTCAAAAAAGTAGAACTGGAATTGACTGGTTTTACAAAGCAATAGCTGAACTTCAGGGAAAATATTGGAAAGGTAGGAGGTTTGGATATCAAAGTAAGGGGTTGAACTTGATGAATTTTCTAGCTCTCCCAGGTCCTAACACCATATTATTCTAGCTTATAGTTGGTTGTGGCATGTTTAAAGAGAGAACAGAGCATTTGAGAAACCAATAAGGAGGTTTTCGTAAGACTCAAGATGAAAAAGATAATGGAGGTCCTGATTAGCAGAGATCATCATAATAGCTAACACTTACACAACATTTATTGTCCACCCAGCCCTACTGTAAGCACTTTACATATATTTACTCATTTGATCCTTACAACAACCCATATTATAGGTGGGAAACGAAAGCACAGAAAGATTTACTGACTTGCCTGAGGTCACATAGTTAATCTATAGCTGAGCTAGTATTCCAGCCCACGAAGTCAGGCTTCAGAGTCCCAACTGTTAACTACTATGCTATGCTAGCTCTCAGAGAGAGAACTAGACGTGGAAATGAAAACAAAAGAAATGAAAAACCTGGCTAAATATGAGCAGAAGGGGAGAAGAATATGAAAACATGATGCCAAGATTCCTAGTTTTAGAAACCAGGAACATTATCATGATATTAACAAAAATAATGAAATCAGGGTGAAAAAACTGTGTTATGAACAGAAATTAAAAGGTAGGTTAGAAATATTTTGAGTTTAAGGTGATGATGGACTAGTCAGGGAGAAATATGTAACATGATATCTGTGGAATTGAAAGTCAGTCAAGGACTTTAACTTTGTATAAATATAGCCAGGTTAATATACTTCCTACCCATAGCTTTCCCACAGTACAGTACAACCTCTCTGGAATGCTGATATTATGNACGAAGTCAAATTCTTTATACAATAATTCCATTATTAATTCTTAGAACAGTGAATATGGCAGCTTTAAGGAAACATAAAATATGTCTCTTAGAGTTCAGATGACACTAATAACCAGACAGCCTTTTAACCACTTTAGTGATTTCCATAGAGTAAAATTATAAAGACTAAACGTATTAAACGGCACTAAGTTGTGCATTCAAATGATATATAAAGGCATTTATATGCCTTTGTCTTCGTTGTGCAAAGGATTTTGTTGACTCTGGATTCTTTACATTTTGTCTTTCCTTGTCATATTTATTTACAGGGGTAAAAATAAACCGTAGGTGCATGGTCTGCTGGGCAATGATGGCAGCTTTGTAAATATGTATGCAGCCATTCCCCAGGTCTTTGACAGAAAGCAGTGCCTCTGTAATGCCTTGAACACACCTTCTGCATTAAGGATGCAGGGAGAGCCTATCAGTTTCAGAGATTGCCTGACGACCGCTAGCAGTGTCTCTCCTGTGAACTCCAATTAGACTTCATTTTCTAAATCCCAACACTTAGCAACAGTGTTGAATGGGGTAGAAATGGCTGTATAAGCTCTTGTTCATTCCGAGTAAATTTTCCCATCTGCATGAAATATCCTTTCAGCCAGCTGCTTTGGCTTTACCACTGAAGTATGCTACCAGATATGTTTGAGGGTTTGGATGTGTCTGAAGATCTCTCAGTGCATCGTCTATAGAGCTTCAGGGGACATAGACCTTTCCGTGCTCACTTGGGAGGCTTATTACCTCAGAAGAACCCCAAGCAAGAGTTTTAGGTGTCCATCAAGGGGACTAATGCAATTCATTTGGGGGAGAAGAGAGGTAATGTCAGTATTTTTCTCAAGAAGGAAGAAGAGGTGTAAAATCAGTCAGAAGGAAGAGAAAGTTCTCCTTAGCACGATTTTAACATGTCCAATCATGCCAAAAGGAATGCTAAGCTTTATATATAAGGAACAGGGCTTCCCACGTGGCACTAGTGGTAAAGAACCTGCCTCCCACTGAAGGAGACGTAAGAGATGAGGGTTTGATCCCTGGGTTAGGACAATCCCCTGGAAGAGGACATGGCAACCCACTCCAGTATACTTGCCTGGGAAATCCTATGGACAGAAGAGCCTGGCAGGCTATGGTCCATCAGGTTGCAAAGAGTCAAACACAACTGAAGCGACTTAGCACTCATACATAAAGAGCAGCTTTCTAACTTACAAATAAATGTCTCAAGCAGCCACTCTGAGCCAGGATGTAATAATAATCGCTCCAGTAGTAGTTAAATTTATAGTTTAATAATTGAAAGCACTGCTTTATTGAGGCCAAGAACATAAGTTTGATACCCTGATACTTTTAATATTGTGATGTCTTTGGCTTGCCCTTTTGGGAGATCACAGACTGCAAATAGGTGGAAATGATGATAAGAGAATCTAAGCACAGAGCTGTGGATAGACCAATACAAACCTTTCCATAGCTGAACAATCAGTTCAGAGCACAGAGCCTGCTACAAATCATGAATCATACGTTGGGAGTTTCCAGCATTAATATTTTCTTCTTAAGGGTTTTACCTTGTTGGGTTAAGTGAAAAGCATTTGNNTGTGCGACAAGTATCTAGATTTCAGCATTCTTTGCTAACTGAGGATATTATTGGATAGACAAGTGTGTTGGGTTTGTAATCAAAAGACTGAGACAGTTTTGCATCTGTAGCCAAGAATGAGTAGATTCACCTCAACCTCAGTGTTTCCAGCCACTGATCATTGAGCTAAGCAATATACAATCTTGAGTTATGAGAGAATATTTCATTTGGCCGAAAAGCAAACAGGATTTATTCCAAAGGAAATATTCTAGATATTGAAAAAAAGCCAGTTGAGTATTTTATTGAATTCAAAAATTGTAAGCGAGGCATGATTTTTCTGTCTTGTCAGGTTTTTCAGATTTGCCAAAGAACTTTTCACCAATTTATAAAGGAAATCCAAAGCCACATGATAAACATAATCCAGGAAGCATTAAGCTGAAAGTCAATTCCACTCTTGATCTTCAACACTAGATTCTTTCACATTTAGTTTTTATCCAAGAATTTGAAACTCATCTCAAGAGTTTTATAGGTTGGAGTGTGTTGTTGCTGCTGCTGCTGTTGTTACTGCTGGTTCTGTGTACAGAAAGAGCTAGCTGACATGTTGTATCATCTTGTGGTCTCTTCAATCAAATTGTTCAAATGTAAGATAGTGTTAAGTTACTAAAATATATTGAAGCCTATTGTGATGCTGGGGCTAAAAGACAAGTGTTATGCTTATGTCATAGGTTTTCTGTGTAAAATGAGAGATATACTGTTACACCTCAAACACAGAAATGTGATATATAGCCCACAGTAAAACCAAATCTTCTTTAAATTTAATTTTATTTTTAATTGTAGGATAATTACTTTACAGTATTGTGATGGTTTCTGCCATACATCAGCATGAATCAGCCACATTATACACATGTTCCCTTCCTCTTAAACCTCTCTCCCACCCCTCTAGGTAATCACAGAGCACTGGCTTTGGGTTCCCTGCATCATACAGCAAATTCTTATTGGCTATCTATTTTACATATGGTACTGTGTGTGTTTCAATCTCTCTCATGTCATCCCACTCTCTCCCTCCTGAGCTCTGACCAAAAGTCTGTTCTTTATGTCTGCATCTCCTTTGCTGTCCTGCAAATAGAATTATCAGACCCATCTTTCTAGATTCCATATATATATATGCGTTAGTATACAATATTTGTCTTTCTCTTTCTGACTTATTTTACTCTGTATAATAGGCTCTACCTTCATCCAGTTTATTAGGACTGACACAAATGTGTTCCTTTTTATAGCTGTGCAGCATTCCATGTGTATATATGGAACAACTTATTTATCCATTCATCTATCAGTGAATGTCTAGGTTGCTTCCATACCTAGCCATTGTACATAGTGCTGCAGTGAAACTTGGATACATGTGTCTTTTTCAGTTATGGTTTCCCAGGGGTATATGCTGGGTCATATGGTAGTTTTATTCCTAGTTTTTAAAGGAATCTCCATACTGTTCTCCATAGTGGCTGTATCAATTTGCTTTCCCACCAACAGTACGAGAGGGTTCCCTTTTTTCCCTCTCCAAGTTTTATTAAAACCAAATCTTTGTCATAGCAAAGTACTATAAAGATCGCATGAAGGTGGTATTGAATTTAGCTCTGTGCAATAAATGTGTTACCAACTAATAGATATGTTATCAACTAATATTTTCCCAGCTGCTTTTCAGAGAAACAAGGACTCAAAGTGTATGTGTATACGCATGTGTATGTGTATACCTGCATGCGTCCTGAGCATGTGTGCTACCAAGTTAACAGTTATTCCACTCTCGAGTAGAATGTCTACCACTGAAGAATTCAAGGAGCTGAAAAACAATACCAAGTACACCCTTTATTCTTGTTGTTGTTTAGTCTCTAAGTTGTGTCTGACTCTTTGCAACTGCATGGACTACAGTGCACCAGACCTCCCTGTCCTTCATTATTTTCTGGAGTTTGCTCAAAGTCATGTCCATTGAGTCAGTGATGCTACTATTTTTGGTTGATTCATTGCTTGATTTTAGTGAACAACCGGGTATACACTCTAATAACTTTTCCAGTCCTCAACCTGCTTGATTTGGACAATGCTCACACTTAATGAAATCAACTTACTTTTCCCCAACTCTTATTTCCCATATTCAATCACAAAAAGCAATGAGAAAATCTTCATAGTTTCCAGAATAAAATTTGTATTATAGTCTATCAAACAGAAGGTCTCTATCTATTCAGGTCCTTTCATCCCGAATTCTTTATTTTCCTTATGCTCCCAGTCTGCTTTCCTTTAATCTTGAACTGATTCTACTGGATGCTGAACAAGTGGACATGTAATACTTCCTTATTTTTCATGAATTTTTACATGAAAGGTGTCCTTTGCTTGTTTAGAATGCCATATGATGTTATTGAAAATATTGCTTACAAGTATATTTTCGAACCTGATACCCAGGGCTTCCAAGGTGGTGCTAGTGGTAGAGAATCCACTGGCCAGTGCAGGAGACAAAAGAGATGTGGGTTCGATCCCTGGTGGGGAAGACCCCCTGGAGGAGGAAATGTCAACCCACTCCGGTATTCTTGCCTGCAGAAGCCCACGAACAGAGGAGCCTGGCAGGCTTCAGTCCGTGGGGTTGCAAAGAGTTGGACACGACTGAAGCTACTTAGCACACATGCAACTCTTAATATTTCAGAGTATCCACTATTATTATTGTTTAACATTGAGCACAACCAAAGTGCCAAGAATAACAGAATTTACTAAGAATTTTTGTCTACAAAGTAAATCTGAGAGAAACGGTTCTGAGGTAGGCTGTGAAGGATTTACTGTTTAATCAAATAGTTCTTTGTCAGCATGCAACAAAGAGGTGTTCCAGCTGTATCCTAGTTCAATTTATACAAGTGTTGTTCATTGTTGACATGCATAAAGAAACTTATTAAAAATGAAATGTCTCAATAGAACTTTAAAGTGTCTGCCTATATTTTTCATGTTCTTTTCCAATACATTGGCACAGAAGACTGTTTATGTTTTAGCATTCTTTTGTCATATTTTGTAGTCTGTAATGTTAATGTATTTTCAACCAGATAGAAAATGTTGCACAAAGAACTATTCATAAGACAAATATATTAGAACAAATATCATTTCTATCATGTTTATAAATTATACAATTGCCAGCATCTGTTTTCTGTTAGTCCTTCCCCCACACCCACAGCACTGCTGATCATAAAAGATTGGGATTGAAAACATCTTAGAATCAGTCCAGAAACTCCATTTGGAAATGGATGCAATTGCAAGAGTGTGGATGCAGTTCAAAGTGAGGAATGCTTCATGTTGGAAACCTGCCTCTCCATGTGTAGTGAGGATTTCCTTCATCAAGCAAATATTGCTTCTCACCTGGATCCTTGTGGGGCTGAAACTGTCAATCAGATTAAGAGTTGTGGCTTATGTCTCTGGAGAGAGGGATTAAGTGCTGAAGTTAAGCCACATCTCCATTTATTTACATGGACTTCCCTGGTGGCTCGGTGGTAAAGAATCTGCCTGCCAATGCAGGAAACACAGGTTCGATCCCTGTGTTGGAAAGATCTCCTGGATAAGGAAATGGCAACCCATGCCAGTATTCTTGCCTGGGAAATCCCACAGACAGAGGAGTCTGGTGGGCTGCAGTCTATGGGGTTGCAAAAGAGTTGGACATGACAGAGTGCCTAAATGACAACAAGAAAAACGACTTATTTATTCAACAGAAAGTAAGTAGTGAAAGTGAATTCGCTCAGTTGTGTCGGACTCTTTGCGGCCCCATGGACTATAGCCTACCAAGCTTCTCCGTCCGTGGGGTTTTCCAGGCAAGAATACTGGAGTGGGTTGCCGTTTCCTTCTCCAGGGGATCTTCCCGACCCAGGGACTGAACCCTGGTCTCCAGCATTGCAGGCAGTTGCTTTACCATCTGAGCCACTGTCCCTAAAGACAGTCATTTCTTTTTTTATTGTTGATAACATTTTCAGTTCAGTTCAGTCTCTCAGTTGTGTCCAACTCTTTGTGACCCCATGGACTGCACCATACCAGGCCTCCCTGTCCATTGCGAACTCCTGGAGTTTACTCAAACTCATGTCCATTGAGTCGGTGATACCATCCAACCATCTCATCCTCTGTTGTCCCATTCTCCTCCTGCCTTCAATCTTTCCCAGGATCAGGGTCTTTCCAAATGAGTCAGTTCTTCACATCAGGTGGCCAAAGTATTGGAGTTTCAGCTTCAGCATCAGTCCTTCCAGTGAGTATTCAAGACTGATTTCCTCTAGGATGGACTGATTGGATCTCCTTGCAGTCCAAGGGACCACAGTTTAAAAGCATCAATTCTTCAGTGCTCAGCCTTCTTTATGGTCCAATTCTCACATCCATACATGACTACTGGAAAAGCCATAGCTTTGACTGGATGGACTTTTGTTGGCAAAGTGATGTCTCTGCTTGTTAACATGCTGTCTAGGTTGGTCATACCTTTTCTTCCAAGGAACAAGCGTCTTAATTTCATGACTGCAGTCACCATCTGCAGTGATTTGGAGCCCAAGAAAATAAAGTCTGTCACTGTTTCCATTGTTTCCCCATCTATTTGCCATGCAGTGATGGGACTGGGTGCCATGATCTTAGTTTTCTGAATGTTGTGTTTTAAGCCAGCTTTTTCACTCTCCTCTTTCACTTTCATTTAGAGGCTCTTTAGTTCTTCTTCACTATCTGCCATAAGGGTGGTGTCATCTGCATATCTGAGGTTATTGATATTTCTCCCAGCAATCTTGTTTCCAGCTTGTGCTTCATCCAGCCTGGCATTTCACATAATGTACTCTGCATATAAGTTAAATAAGCAGGGTGACAAATATATAGCCTTGGCATATTCCTTTTCCAATTTGGAACCAGTTCATTGTTCCATGTCTAGTTCTAACTGTTGCTTCTTGACCTGCATACAGATTTCTTGAGAGGCAGGTCAGGTGGTCTGGTATTCCCATCTCTTAAAGAATTTTCCACAGTTTGTTGTGATCCACACAGTCAAAGGCTTTGGTGTAGTCAATAAAGCAGAAGTAGATGTTTTTCTGGAACTCTCTTGCTTTTCCTAGGATACTTAGATGTTGGCAATTTGATTTCTGGTTCCTCTGCCTTTTCTAAATCCAGCTTGAACATCTGGAAGTTCTTTGCCAATAAGTATATATCTGTAAAAATATCTTGGTCAACATATATTTAAATTTCATATTATAACTTGCTTTCTTCCATTATCATTATGTTTTTAAGGTTTATCAATTTTGTACCTCTACTGTGTTCAACTTCTGTATTTTTTTTTTTTT
>SJYQ01007130.1:0-11043 GCA_006410935.1 Redunca redunca
TGGGGCCAGTGTCTGTCTCGGAGGGCACCTGTGTATGTTAGCAATGTGTGTGAAGGGGCTGGCTCCCGACTGTCCTTCAGCAAATGTTTTCTGAGCACCTGCCATATACCAGAGCCCTAATTCGAGGAGTTTCTGACAAAACGGACCAAGTCTCTCATTTCATAGACCTGGTAGTCAGTAAGTAAATCAAGGGTGGCAGGCACTATGAAGAAAGATAATGCTAGATCAGGGGAAAGGGTGTGTGCAGGTATGATTTTATTCAAGATAATGAGGGAAAGTCTGAAAGATGGCAATTAAGCAGAGATGTGGAGGAAGTGAGGGAGCAGGCCGTGGTCTTACCTAGGGGAAGAGCATTGCAGGCAGAAGGAACAAGAAATGCAACAGTCCTGGCGGGGAAATCTACTTGATATGCTTCTGAATGTCAAGGAGTCCTGTGATGCTCTGGGTTTGGCATGTTTCACTGGGTTTAGCACTCATTGAAAAGCGTCTGGTCCTGCTGTCTCTGTTTCTCCCACCACCATTTGTGGTCATCTGCATTTCACAGATGAAGGACTCAAGGCTCCAACGTGTGCCCTGCACCTTCTCTCCTGGCTATACCTGAAATTAGGAGTGCAACCCTCTGGTCTATGATGAGAGACAGAGAGCTTGAGTATACCAGCTTCAGGGATGATAGCATCCATGCTGAATGTCAGTCAGCCAGGGGATATCAGTTATAATGTGGGAACCGTGCCTCATAATATTGCTACTCTTGATGGAGGGCAGGACTTAAGAAGGAGACAGCAACTGGGCCAAAGGAGGGAGGCAGGAAGGGGAAGCTGGAAGACAGTGAGAAAAAAAAAACCAGTGGCTTCAGCAGGTTGCTTGGATTTGGCCATTTTACCTTGAGTAACTGATTGTATTAGAATATAGTCGCCTTTTCTCTGTCCCTACCCATTTTTTCCCTCCCTTTCTCTTTTGTGCCAGGAATACCACCTGGGCATGGAGCTTTCTGCAAATTTTTCAACTACAAGCTCAGTTTTTCAGTAGATTATCTATTTCTTTTTGGCTGAACTTAGTTAGTTCCTTTCACCTAACTTGCCAGCTGTAGTTATGTAGAATCATTCACAGAGTCCTTTTAGTTTCTGTGGGATCTGAAATCTGTTTTACTTCCAATATTGGTAAGTGTTGTCTTTAGTTATCTTGCTTTTTTTTGGTCTATATGAGTAGAAGTTTATGAATTTGTATTGATTTTATGAAAGAGCCAGCTTTGGGATTTGTTGATCATCTCTTTTTTTTTTTCCTCATAGCTGTTCTGATTGTTATTTCCCTTATTTTGCTGACAGTCTTGCTAATAAAAGGGTTTAATAAAGTCCCTGAGGGTTTTCCAAGCATAGTGAAAAATGACAGATTCTAGGGCACTGTTGTAGCTGTACTAAGTAGAGGTTCCCTGAGTGCAGATCATGAAATCTGCAATATTTTTTCAGAATTCCTGAGTTCTGATTGACATGGACAACTTGTCTAGGCTCTACCAGAGCAGAGGAATGGTCTTATTTTGCCTCCTGCCAGGCTCTGTCTCCATTGGGAACATGTGTAGGTGACGTGTGTAGGTGAGTTGTCTGATCGACATAGTAGTGTTGTTACTGACTCCGTGGCATCAGAAAGAGACAAGCGGCACTCAAAGATGCAGAATAGCCGGGTTTATTCAGCACCGGGGTGGGCTCAGCAGAGTTGCCTCCAAAGACTGAGTGCCCCGGCTTTGTTCTGGGTATCTTTTATACACTATAAATTTCCCACTCAAACAGCTCAGATCCCTCCCTTCCCCAGGTAGCCCTAGTTCCTGAGGAGAGGAGGTAACCAGCAAGCAAGAGATCAGATGAGGAAGCAGTGATTGATGACCAGCAGCTGTTGACACAAGATGAAGGGAAAGCAAAAGGTTGTTACTTTAATTGGGGGCTTTGATCTGGTTTCTATCTCATTCCCCCATCGTGATGTTTAGGGTGCATCTGCAGCTGTCAGAGAACATCGTCATCCAGAACTGGCTGGTAACCCTTTAAAAGCTACAACTAGGTGGAGGTGGCTGTTCTCCGTTCGACAACTGTTGCTACGAATGAACCCTGTTATGTTTTTGATTAGGATGGGTATGAAGCAGGGAATAAGCAGACATCGGTGAGTATGACAAAGACAATCCCAATTATTGTCTGAACCAGAACATGGGCAATCTTCCCGATATTTTTAGCTATGTCTGTCACAACTTTTCCGTTGTCACCTATTTGGATGCACAGTTTGGTAGGATTTCCCACAAGCTCCTCCTTCCTCCGCTGTTCGATTTTGATAGATGGCAGTCCTCATGCTATGCCAACAGTGCCAACACAGCTGCAGTTTCATTAGTTGTAATGTCAAGTACTGCCTGCAGTCGTATTATTCAGTTGAGCATGTAAATGGGTGTCCTGTATCCTCAACTGCCGTCTTGTGCCTATGTGGCTGGACCATAATATTGGATTTTCTGTTGAGGGGGGCACTCATGTGTGCTCCAGTTTTGTTTTCCCCCTAGCTCGAGGAATCATTTTTCTTGTGTCTCAGGTTGTCACAAATTGGGAACACCAGCGTGTCCCCTGGTGAATCGGGTAAGAGGAAGAAACCTGACTGAATTTTTCCTGTGGTGCAGGTTCCTCCACATCTGGATGGGAACCGTGAGTAGGCCCTCCTCCTGCAAATCCAAAAAGCGCCTTCTTGGGGCTGCCATACGTCTGGATTTGTGGAGCAATGATGCTTCCAGTATGGGCTAATGCCTGGGATTGCAAGAAAGGGATTAGTATCAGGTTGATTTCCTGTACAGTTTTGCTCTAGAATCCCAGAAGTGGAGTTGAAGGGAGTGAAAATGTGAATTCCGTTCCCTCCTTTGTGGGGAGCCCAATACCAGGTTGTGGCCCCTGGCCTCCACAGAAGTTTCTTACAGGTATCATCATAGACCAAGGCTCTTCTGCATTTTGTTTCTGATCGGCTTAGGCATTCTTTCCCTACTGTTTCCTTGGTCAGGGTCCACCTCTGAATAGGACCCCCTGNGCAAATGTTTTCTGAGCACCTGCCATATACCAGAGCCCTAATTCGAGGAGTTTGTGACAAAACGGACCAAGTCTCTCATTTCATAGACCTGGTAGTCAGTAAGGAAATCAAGGGTGGCAGGCACTATGAAGAAAGATAATGCTAGATCAGGGGAAAGGGTGTGTACAAGTATGATATTCTTTTATTCAAGATAATGAGGGATAGTCTGAAAGATGGCAATTAAGCAGAGATGTGGAGGAAGTGAGGGAGCAGGCCGTGGTCTTACCTAGGGGAAGAGCATTGCAGGCAGAAGGAACAAGAAATGCAACAGTCCTGGCGGGGAAATCTACTTGATATGCTTCTGAATGTCAAGGAGTCCTGTGATGCTCTGGGTTTGGCATGTTTCACTGGGTTTAGCACTCATTGAAAAGGGTCTGGTGCTGCTGTCTCTGTTTCTCCCACCACCATTTGTGGTCATCTGCATTTCACAGATGAAGGACTCAAGGCTCCAACGTGTGCCCTGCACCTTCTCTCCTAGCTATACCTGAAATTAGGAGTGCAACCCTCTGGTCTATGATGAGAGACAGAGAGCTTGAGTATACCAGCTTCAGGGATGATAGCATCCATGCTGAATGTCAGTCAGCCAGGGGATATCAGTTATAATGTGGGAACCGTGCCTCATAATATTGCTACTCTTGATGGAGGGCAGGACTTAAGAAGGAGACAGCAACTGGGCCAAAGGAGGGAGGCTGGAAGACAGTGAGAAAAAAAAACCAGTGGCTTCAGCAGGTTGCTTGGATTTGGCCCATTTTACCTTGAGTAACTGATTGTATTAGAATATAGTCGCCTTTTCTCTGTCCCTACCCATTTTTTCCCTCCCTTTCTCTTTTGTGCCAGGAATACCACCTGGGCATGGAGCTTTCTGCAAATTTTTCAACTACAAGCTCGGTTTTTCAGTAGATTATCTATTTCTTTTTGGCTGAACTTAGTTAGTTCCTTTCACCTAACTTGCCAGATGTAGTTATGTAGAATCATTCACAGAATCCTTTTAGTTTCTGTGGGATCTGAAATCTGTTTTACTTCCAGTATTGGTAAGTGTTGTCTTTAGTTATCTTGCTTTTTTTGGTCTATATGAGTAGAAGTTTATGAATTTGTATTGATTTTATGAAAGAGCCAGCTTTGGGTTTTGTTGATCATCTCTTTTTTTCTCACAGCTGTTCTGATTGTTATTTCCCTTATTTTGCTGACAGTCTTGCTACTAAAGGGGTTTTTAATAAAGTCCCTGAGGGTTTTCCAAGCATAGTGAAAAATGACAGATTCTAGGGCACTGTTGTAGCTGTACTAAGTGAGGTTCCCTGAGTGCAGATCATGAAATCTGCATTTTTTTTTTCAGAATTCCTGAGTTCTGATTGACATGGACAACTTGTCTAGGCTCTACCAGAGCAGAGGAATGGTCTTATTTTGCTTCCTGCCAGGCTGTGTTTCCACTGGGAACATGTGTAGGTGACGTGTGTAGGTGAGTTGTCTGATCGACATAGTAGTGTTGTTATCGACTCCGTGGCATCAGAAAGAGACAAGCGGCACTCAAAGATGCAGAATAGCTAGGTTTCTTCAGCACCGGTGTGGGCTCAGCAGAGTTGCCTCCAAAGACTGAGTGCCCCGGCTTTGTTCTGGGTATCTTTTATACACCATAAATTTTCCACTCAAACAGCTCAGATCCCTTCTTCCCCAGGTAGCCCTAGTTCCTGAGGAGAGGAGGTAACCAGCAAGCAAGAGATCAGATGAGGAAGCGGTGATTGATGACCAGCAGCTGTTGACACAAGATGAAGGGAAAGCAAAAGGTTGTTACTTTAATTGGGGGCTTTGATCTGGTTTCTATCTCATTCCCCCCTCGTGATGTTTAGGGTGCATCTGCAGCTGTCAGAGAACATCGTCATCCAGAACTGGCTGGTAACCCTTTAAAAGCTACAACTAGGTGGCTGTTCTCCGTTCAACAACTGTTTCTACGAATGAACCCTGTTATCTTTTTGATTAGGACGGGTATGAAGCAGGGAATAAGCAGACATCGGTGAGTATGACGACGACAATCCCAATTATTGTCTGAACCAGAAACATTGTCTGAACCAGAACATGGGCAGTCTTCCCGATATTTTTAGCTATGTCTGTCACAACTTTTCCATTGTCACCTATTTGGATGCAACAGTTTGGTAGGATTTCCCACAAGCTCCTCCTTCCTCCGCTGTTCGATTTTGATAGATGGCAGTCCTCATGCTATGCCAACAGTGCCAACACAGCTGCAGTTTCATTAGTTGTAATGTCAAGTACTGCCTGCAGTCGTATTATTCAGTTGAGCATGTAAATGGGTGTCCTGTATCCCCAACTCCCGTCTTGTGCCTATGTGGCTGGACCATAATATTGGATTTTCTGTTGAGGGGGGCACTCATGTGTGCTCCAGTTTTGTTTTCCCCCTAGCTCGAGGAATCATTTTTCTCTGTGTCTCAGGTTGTCACAAATTGGGAACACCAGCGTGTCCCCTGGTGAATCGGGTAAGAGGAAGAAACCTGACTGAATTTTTCCTGTGGTGCAGGTTCCTCCACATCTGGATGGGAACCGTGAGTAGGCCCTCCTCCTGCAAATACAAAAAGCGCCTTCTTGGGGCTGCCATACGTCTGGATTTGTAGAGTAATGATGCTTCAGTATGGGCTAATGCCTGGGATTGCAAAAAAGGGATTAGTGTCAGGTTGATTTCCTGTACAGTTTTGCTCTAGAATCCCAGAAGTGGAGTTGAAGGGAGTGAAAATGTGAATTCCGTTCCCTCCTTTGTGGGGAGCCCAATACCAGGTTGTGGCCCCTGGCCTCCACAGAAGTTTCTTACAGGTATCATCATAGACCAAGGCTCTTCTGCATTTTGTTTCTGATCGGCTTAGGCATTCTTTCCCTACTGTTTCCTTGGTCAGGGTCCACCTCTGAATAGGACCCCCTGCCCGCCTGCTAGTTGTTCGATTCCATTGGAATAGCAGAAGGACATCCAATGCAGTACACTTCCAGGGCCATGTTTTACACATCAGAGTTCCTCCACAAACCCAGCAGCTAGTGACATTTAATTCCAGGGCCACCTCCTCGGCTAGATAGATAAAAGGATTATTTCCCATAGTGGGCATTTCTAACTTATCTTTGAGGGAGGCTCGAAGTTGGTTGCACAGTCCAGAGGACCCCGTCTTTGGACCTGATGCCAATGGGCCTGGCTTGGTTACTTGGGCTTTTAACCATTTGACCACTTCTTGGGCTGGTTCCTTCCTAGCCTGGTCTTGCCTGTCACACCCCCCTCCCTCATCTGACATCCCAAAATGAGTCTGTCGAGTCCAGCAGGCCATCTGTTTTGGGGTGCCATAGCATGTTCGGCCATTCGCACTGTGGGCTCTAATTTTCCCTCCCAGGAATGCTTCCCTTCCCTAGTGCATGGGAAAGCTGAACTATAGCATGCGGTTGGTTTGTATGTGTAGTCAGTGAGTCCTTGGGCCCATTCACCCTCATAGTAGAAAGACTCCATACATTCAGAACAAGCATCCTGACTCTCAGGTGAGGAGGGGATTTTACAACTGTAAGGCAAAAATACACTGTTTCCATAATTTAAGTAGATCACAGTAGGAGGAGACTCCAAAAAAGAACTATGAAGAAGCAGGCAAAGCAGAGAGAGAGTTTCTGGATACAAGTCCACTCTGGGGTAGAGAGTAAAGCCCTATTCCAAGTAAGATGAATAGGGGGAGTCCCAGACCCATTAGTATCCAATACATCTGCCTTTTGTCAGTCCTATCGGTTCCTCAAGCTTCAGCCGTGCTTTTATTGACGAGCTTCCAGTGTGGCCAGAGTGGGGCTTTGGGGGTGGTTGTTACCTTCTCCGCAAGGCCAGGCACAGGGGCTCCTCCCGACTAAGGGTCGTTTCCCACTTCTCTTGGCTATCAGTCGGACTTGCAGGTTTGACTCTGGAGTAATGGATCCAAGCATCTGTTCTTGGCACCTTGAGATCAGTGTGCGTAGGTAAGATTACAAAATAGGGCCCTTTCCACACGGGCTTTAAAGGCGCTTTTTTGTAATCCTTTACCCATACTCGGTCGGTCCCCTGGTTGGTGAGGATGCACTGTTATGCCTAAGGAAATGGGTATTCTATCAACTATCCATGTATGTATTTGAGAGATTGTGTGTCGTAACCCTTGTAGCTGCCTATATAAGTCCAAGTTCCCCATTCTCTGGTGTCTCCCCTTAAGCAGACTAGCGAGGGTGGTCGTCCATACAGGATTTCAAATGGTGAAAACCCTATCCCTGCCCAGGGTAAACTCCTCACTTTTAAGAGGGCTGCAGGCAACATGCCTACCCATGATAAGCTGGTCTCCTTGCATAGTTTTGGTAGGGTTTGTTTGAAGATTCGATTCACGCATTCCACTTTCCCTGAGCTCTGGGGATGGCAGACAGTATGCAGTTTCCAGGGGGTTTTCAAAGCCTTTGCCACCTGTTTTTCTGCATCAGCTACAAACGCTGATGTCCGACCCTGTGGTCAGAGGCATTCCATATCTGGGGACAGTGTCTTTCAGGAACACCTTGGCTACTTGTCTCACACTACAGCATACCCAGCCATCTTTTTTCCTGTTTTGCATGTAGCTGCTACCATCAGTATATAGGACCAGGTCTGGGTTGTGGCTTGTGAGTCAGGTCCGGTATGTTAGAAAATACTTCATCTAGGAATTCCAAGCAATCGTGTTCCAAGGGCCCTGCTTCTTTTGGTAGAAAGATAGCTGGTTTTAGAGTTCGTACAACATTCACTTTTACCATGGATGTTCTCATAGTAACCTTGATACTGAGTCATCTGTGCATGTGTGAACCAGTGGTGGCCTCTGCTATCCATCACGGTTACAACTGAGTGTGTGACCTTAACATTGAGGTTTTGCCCCAACATTAATTTGTCAGCCTCGCTCACTAGCAAGGTAGTGGCTGCTATTCCTCGGAGGTAGGGTGGCCATCTATTTAGGCAAGTAGGCCACTGGCCTTTGCCAAGGCCTGAAATTTTGGGTCAAGACTCCCAAGGCCGTTTTGTACTTTTCATGACCACCGAGATTGAACGCTCTGGTTATATTGGGAAGCTCTGGGGCTGAGGCATCGGAGACTTTATGCCGCCTCTTGGCTCCCATTCAAAGGGAGCCTTTTCTTCTCCTTTCAGGGCCTCATATAGGGGTCTGGCCAGGTTTGAACATCCAGGAATCCATATCCTGCAGAATCCTGCTGCTCCCAGGAGTTTGTGGACCTTCTGGTGAGTGGTAGGGCAAGGGTTGGCGCAAACTGCTTGTTTCCTTTCAGTGCCCAGCATTCGCTGGCCCCAGATGATGTTAAAACCTAGATATTTGACTTGTCTTTTACAGATTTGTGCATTTTTCTTTGATACCCGGTACCCAGCTTCCATTAACAAAGACACAAGGGCCTTTGTTCTTTCTAGTCACCGAGCCTGTGTTGTGCTCAATGACCTATTTCAGCAAGACACAGTCTAACTCCTGTCCAGGAAATTTCACGAAGTCACTGACCAAAGCTCGTTGAAGAGAGTAGGGGAGTTCTCGAAACCCTGAGGAGGCCTCGTCCAAAAGAGCTGTTCCTTGTTTCCCATGTGTGGGTTTTCCCATTCAGGGGCAAATAGTGGTTGGCTGACAGGTGCAAGCTGGAGGCAGAAGGCACCTTTCAAGTGCGAGCAAGTAAACCGTTCAACTGTGGAAGGGATCAGTCCTAGTAGGGTGTAGGGTTTAGGCACTGCCGGGTGCAGAGTAATTGTTGCCTTGTTTACAGCTCTTAAGTCCTGAACCGGATAGTAGTCATGTGTCCCTGGCTTCTTCACAGGTAGTAGTGGGATGTTCCAGGGTGACTGGCGTTTCATCAGAAGACCGTGTTGGAGTAGTCTATAAAGGAGCTTGGATTCCCAGACGGGCCTAATGGGGAATCGGATACTGTTATAGTTTCACAGGCTGAACTCCTGGTTTCAGATCAGTCAGGATGGGACCAAGGGGTTTTGCCAGGCCCAGAGCATTTTCCTTGGCTGAATCTGGTGGGTGCTCATTGTCTGATTCCGGAGGAATGGTCCCTTCTCTTGGAAGGGAGGAATACAAGCGCCATTCTTCTCACCTTACAGCAAGAGTCATAATCAAGGAGGAGGGTGGGCCTGCTAGCTTTAGGAGAGGTTACCCATCAGCAGAAAAGGAAATCTGGGCCCCCATCTTAGCAAGCAGGTCTCTGCCCATCAAGGGAATAGGGCAGTTGGGCAGGTGGAGGAATTCGTGCTCTACCTCATGGCCCTGCCGTTGGCATCGTCAAGGACTGCAAAACGGCCTGCAGGTCTGGGTGCCTGTGGGTCTGGGCGCCTGTGCCCCTGATGATGTGATAGTTTCTTTTCCCAATAAGGGGCCTATCTCCTGGGTGACCACGGAATGCTCAGCACCTGTTCCACCATAAAGTCCATTGGATGGCCCCTGTTTGAATTCTGACCATGGGCTCTCTGGGACCCAGTTGGAGAGAGTCCAGTCTCCTTTAGGTGGATTCTGCTTCAGCTAGCCTGATCAGATTAGTGCCCGGTGGCTTGGGTTGATCCAGCTCGGTGGGCCTGCTGCTTTGGTTTTCTTAGGGCGACTGGGGCACTCATTTTTCTAGTGTCTCTTTTCCTTGCAATAGGCACACTAATCGTGGCTGAGGGGAATTGTTCTTTTCGGATCTGGACCCCTTGCCTTAAAGTGTGGTCCCACTGGGGATACAGGCTTTGACAGGGCAGCTGCCAAGGGTGCGACTTTTTGCTTCATCCACTTTTTTCTGCTTAGTTGTGAGTGACAAAGTCTTTGTTGGCAAAGCAGTTCTGTGGCATTTTTACCTGCAAACCTTCTAACTTCTGTAATTTTTTTTTTTTTTTTCCAGATGTCCGATTGGGCCTGCCCCTCAAAGGCTGAACTTATCATCCGTTGGTTTTCAGTGGTTTCAGGATCAAAAGGGGTGAAAACCCAGAAGGCCTCTCGCAGCCTTTTGCAGAAATCATCCAAGCTTTCATCTGGTACATGTAGCACGTCAGTGGTCTTAGCCATGTTAGCAGGATTCTTTCACCCCCTGTAGGAGATATGCCTGTGGATATCTCTGCAACTGCTTTCTTCCCCCCCTCTATATTGAGGTGCCAGCAAGTCTCTTCCTCTGGGAAGTTCTCCCAAGCCCAGTTCTCCACACCTAATTGGCCCCCTGGAGCATTGGCCTGGAGCCATTTTCTAGTCTTTCTCATGACTCATCCACATTCCTCTGTATTGAAAAGGGTGAGGAGATGCTGCAGGCAGTCTCCCCAAGTGGGGCGTTGGGTCTGGAAGATGGATTCTAAGAGACCAGTCACCGCTTGGGGCTTTTCAGAGTATGAGGGCGTGTGCTGTTTCCAGTTAAGGAGATCAGTCATGGAAAAAGGCTGGTAGTCAAAAACGGGGCAAGAGAGCAGAAACTGTGAGCTTGTTTATGTCTCTTGATGTAATTGTAGATTTGTGGAACCACTGTCCGGAGATGTCACTGGCCATCCTTTCCTTGTTCCTGTTTTGGACAGGGCCGCCACAGAGATACACTGACCAGTCTCCCCGAGCCTGTGGATGCCTCGTGCCTCCTCTTCTAGTTCCTCCAAGTCTCATGTTCTGTCACCTTCCTCTCTGCGTCTGATGTGAGCCAGGCACATGCGCACACACACAGAAAGACATGCAGACACAGGCGACATAAGCATACCTGTGTAAACACACACGAGGAAGGCACAGTGACACAAACACACACAGGGAACACAGGTGTTTCAGTAGCTGAAGACGCCTGTGTCCAGCAATATGGGAGATGGTCCATTTCTTCCCCCAGCTGTTCAGTATTATCACCAGCCAGCCTTAAGTCGTCTCTGGCTTGGTGGTGGTGGTGAGAGGCCAATCAGTGGATGTGGAAATTCACAGAAGACCCCAAAGGCAGCACAAAAGTGCCAATGGACAGTGGAGA
>SJYQ01007132.1:14701-32854 GCA_006410935.1 Redunca redunca
TGCAATTGTGCGGTAGTTTGAGCATTCTTTGGCATTGCCTTTCTTTGGGATTGGAATGAAAACTGACCTTCCTATGGCCACTGCTGAGTTTTCCAAATTTGCTGGCATATTGAGTGCAGCACTTTAACAGCATCATCTTTTAGGATTTGAAATAGCTTAACTGGAATTCCATCACCTCCACTAGCTTTGTTCGTAGTGATGCTTCCTAAGGCCCACTTGATTTCATACTCCAGGGTGCCTTGCTCTCGGTGAGTGATCACACCATTGTGATTATCTGGGTTGTGAAGACCTTTTTTGTACAGTTCTTCTGTGTATTCTTGCCACCTCTTCTTAATATCTTCTGCTTCTGTTAGGTCCATACCATTTCTGTCCTTTATCGAGCCCATCTTTGCATGAAATGTTCCCTTGGTATCTCTAATTTTCTTGAAGAGACCTCTAGCCTTTCCCATTCTGTTCTTTTACTCCATTTCTTTGCATTGATCGCTGAGGAACTCTTTCTTATCTCACCTTGCTAGTCTCTGGAACTGTGCTTTCAAATGGGTATATCTTTCCTTTTCTCCTTTGCTTTTCGCTTCCCGTCTTTTCACAGCTATTTGTAATGCCTCCTCAGACAGCCATTTTCTTTTTTGCATTTCTTTTTCTTGGGTATATAACTTCCCCTTATGAGCTTCCCTGGTAGCTCAGTCAGTAAAGAATCTGCCCCCTTATGACACCATCAATTAATAGACTGTATATTCATTTCCAACTTATATCAAGGGGCTTGCATTTCTTTTCTACAGGAGATATTTTTCTTTGAATACCTAATAATAATTTACTTTTTAAAGAGCACTTGACTCAAAAAGTTATTTTTAAAACTTGAATATTGCCTCATATGTACCATTTCATAATCAGAAGCAACAATCAATATTCTTTTATTTAAGAATGCTGTCAATAATTTTGATATGATTAAAAATCTTGGCTTTCCAAAATGTAATCATCTTTAAAACAATTATTGTTTATTCCTTCAAGGAAGTTCATGTAGTCATCTATGTAGCACCTGGTCACTGAATGCTCACCAGGCTCTGAGATATACTAGAGTAGCAGACCTAGAACCTGCCTTCATGGAGCTCACAGTTTATCTAGTGGTGTTCAGACAATAATGGAACAGCTTTATGAATGAATAACAAAAATTGTATAAATGCTTTGAAGAAATCTCTCCTGGAATCATGAAATCACATAGCAGGGTGAGCAGGACATAGTCAGTCACAGAACTGCCTTGAGCTCATGAGATGTAAGCCTGAGAAGTAACTAGATGAATAAGAGGGAAAATGCATCCAGTTGGAGACAAAGCATGTGTAAAGTGTCCTGAGAAAGAGGGAGGAAGCTGGCTCTTGTGATGAAGAGAAGGTGGGTGTGGCTGAAAGACTAGGAAGAGACTGAGATGAACACAGGTAAGGCCAATAGTGAACACAGTGAAAGCCACAATGGCAGGGCTTTAAGCAAAAGAATTATAGGATCAGATTGACAGCTGACTTCAATGGAAAACAGGTTATAAAGAAGAGGAAGCAGAGACATATCCAAAGTAGTTTATGTAAAGCATTAAATTAATTAATAAAGCCTCGTTACTTCCACGGCTACCCTTCACTGGCAACCTATTATATGAAATAAAAGTCGTGGTGTTTTCTATACCAAAAGAGAATAATAAACAGAAAAGCTCAATTAAAGAAATAAATAGAAAATAAGCACTATATGCCATCTTTTGCCATTGAATTTATCAATCACTTTTAAATATGCTTTCCATTTTGCACCTTAATTTCTGTTCATTAGCCTTTTGGAACCTTTTTCTTTTTTCCTACTTAATAAAGCAATATACTTATAGATGTTCATTCACAACTGATAGGNNNGGTTATAGATAGTGTTTCTTTGGATATCTTTTATCAAGTTAAAGTTAGTTCAGTTTATCCTAATCAGATAAAATTTATATGTTTAAAGTTTCAAAGGCAATTTAAAAAGTCTTCACTGAAACAGTCATTGAATTTCAGTGATACAAAAAATTCTTGATTTCAACATTTGACAAAAGAGCAAAGAAAACCTAAAATATCAGCTTTGCTGGATGACATTTACATGTCAACCTTACTTTTCTTGACTGTTGAAAAATGTCACTTTATTATCAATTTGATTACACTGATTGTGTTTTGACTGTCTATGAAGAATGTCTTTCTATTAATGACATTAGAAACACAAATAAACTGGAAATATATTACCATCTAGAATTACTAAAAATTGCCAGACCAAGTCACACTGTCACCATTCAATACTGTTTAAGAAAAAAAAAAAAATTTAATGACTGCATTTACTTTCATTTTCTTATGCTTTCAGAAAAACAGAAATTTAAATGCCAGACCATAATCTATAAAGAAAAGTTTTAAGTTGGTAGAAATATTACTTCAAGTAAGAAGGGCTTCTGAAAATAGGCTATCAACTGTTCTCTAGCTACCTCAAATCATGTTGAATATTCAGCCTCTTCACTCACTCCTGGCCAACATTACCTTTGGACTTTTGGTTTCTTCTGCCATTTCTTCTTTTTTCTTATATATTGAGAAATGGAATATTCCCTGGCATATGAATAAACAAGGATGTCATGGCCATCAGTGATTGTAGCTCTCCAATATGAGCTGGTGAGTTTTAAGGGCACTCAGGAAGGAGAAGAATAGCAAATCTAGCAGCCATCAGACTGTAGCCACTCCCTATGGTGAGCCCTAAGGGAGCTCAGGATGGAAAAAACACTAGATATTGGCCCAGATAGCTGAGATGCATTTGAAAGGAACGATTTTAGTGACCACAGACTCTTGCATATTCCCATACATAGAAAAACACTAAATTCCTTAACTTGGGATATCTGGTTTTCTTTAATTAATAATAATCTTTTGATTTTAAAACTACCTGCCCTTTGTTGCAAAACTTCCATGTAACCTGGCTCCTCCCCTCATCTCCTTGGAGCAGTTCTCTCAGGGTCACTTGAAATGCTGTATTCCAGGCTTAATGTCCTAAAAATTCCCACCAAATAAAATGTAACTCTCAATTTTAAGGTTGTGAATTTTTTTTTTAAGTTGATAATACCAACTGCCTGCCTTGAATCGTGTCCTGCTCATTTATTCCTTTAAATGCCTTCTGAAAGCTAAACCATTCTGTTAGTCCAAATCTATTTTGCTTCTGGCTTGCACAATTTCCTTCAGGCCATATATATCTATTTTTTTTTTTTCTTATGTTTGGTTCACCTATGGAAAGAATGGAAACTGGGTTAGCATTCCATAATGTGTTCGGGTCACCATCTGTCTTTGTTATTTTTGCTTTATTAAAATTTTCACAAGGCACATCAAAATAATAGCAATGATGCCAGCTAGTTAGTAGGCATGAGACACTCTTAATGTCAGTGGGTAGAGTGATTGCTGTCTTTGCTCTGTGCATTGATTACATGCAGCATATTTGCAGGTGTAGTTTTAATTAAGATGGTCAATGTTCTGAGGTCATGAAGAATCAAATCCACACATTCTTACACTTATCCATTCATTTATTGAATCATGCATGTATTCATTCAATAAGAATTTATTCATTATTTTTTTATATACTTAGCACAGTGCTAGAAGCAAGCCTGGAGAAAGGCCTAGAGAATCCCATGGGCAGAGGAGCCTGGCAGGCTACAGTCCATAAGGTTGCAAAGAGTTGGACAGGATTGAAGTGACCTAGCACATTCAGACCCTGGATATCAAGTAGCAAATTTGGAGGACAAGGTCTCTGACTTTTTAGAGTTTACACTAGTGTGGCAGGGCCATGAAAGATATTGATTAAACAAGCCTACTGATAAAGGTATAATTACAAATTGAGGGCAGGACTTGGAAATGATGGAATTCTATGGTTACAGATACCCAGGAAACAAAGAAATTTACCTAGATCCAGTAGGGAGGGAGCATTCAGAGATGGACACTTCCCCCAGGATGTCAAAGACCAGATCTAAAAAATGGAGGAGGGGACAGCCACAGAAGAATAACTATACTAGCAAGTGCAAAGGTCTTGTGGCATGGTATATACCTCTTTCAAGGAACTAGAAAGGAAATGCCAATGTGACTTAAGTTTATAGTAAGAGTAACAATGGCATGTAATAATCTCTGGCTGAAGTAGATACAGGGCCAAATCACAAGACTTCATGGGCCTTGTTGAGGATTCCATCTCCATCCTCCTAAAAATATTAAATAATCACCAAAGGACCAATGGGTAAAGAAGCATCAAAAAGACTTTTTGAAAAGATCTACTTTGGCCTCAATATGCAGATTAGAGATGCCTTGAATGCAAACACTTGGTACAGTCCATTTAGAATAAAAAATGGAATGTAGCTTCTGCCTGAAATCTTTCAAAATTAGACTATTATTAGTAAGCCAATCATATATGGAAGTTTGTTATTACATTTCCTGATTTTGAAAAAAGTAACTACTAAATTTCCACATGAAAAAACTCTGTTCCTAAAAATCAGAATGTTAGGGAACTCAGTTTTATTATTAATCATAGTCAATCACAATAAATACTTACAAACTAAACATCTCACATATCTTAAGCATTAGCTAAATAGTTACTTTAGGTTTCATTTTCTTTTTCTAAAAAAAATTTCATTGCATTTAAGCTTAACTGATAGGTATATTTACTGGTGAGTATTGAAACTGATTAATACCTTTAAGTCCCCAAAGGCAAAACCACAGCTTTTAATGTGCCCTATATTAATAGAAATCCTCTAACTTTTGAAGGCTTACCACTGTGATCAAAGCCCTAGACACTCTTGAAGCATGCAGTTCACACTATTCAGCTTTTAAAAACCCTCTGGTGTCTGCTAACCCATGCAGTTCTGGGATACAAAAGAGTGTGTCTGATTTTACTGTATTCCCATATTTAAAACAAAACAAACAAAACAATCTACAGGAACAAAGATATTTAGGACTACAAATAAATGTATTTCAATAACAATATAGAAAACAAAAAAACAGATACTTGGTCAACCTGCCAAGATCCAAGTTCAGGAGGTTGAATTTTCACTCTTCTATCTGACAACATAATTAACACTCACATCTGCCACAGACACATACTCCCCATATGTGTTTTAATCTTTATTATTATATTCACAGCTTTTAAAAAAATCTAACACAATATTAAATTATAAACTCATGTCCTGTTCAACTGTCAGACAGGATCCTAGTTTCCTTTTTTTTAAGACAGTGCTGAATATTTACAGAAATATACATATTCAAAGGATAATAATCTCCAAAAGGAAAGCAATTATGGATTCTTTAAAAATAAGGAGCAACATTATCAAAGGAGGCAATTACAGTCCTATCAAAGACAGAGAGCAAACTCATTGTTTAACCAAGAATGGAATGCTTGTCTTATGTTTTTGTTTGATTGCTAAAACATTTAAAACAAGCATCTAGAGAAAAATCTTCACTGACAAGAAAAATATCTCAAAGATTTTTTTGAAATATCGTTATTAGAAAATACTGAAGTCTTACCAAGTGTGAAATGCCTAGATGCAACTTTTTAGATACCTTGGTGCAGGGTAGACAGAACTCTAAAATGGCCCCCAATACTCCCACTCCTGGAGCATACTCCTGTATAATCTTCTCCTCTTGAACATGAATGGTGCTATGAATATGGTGGGATAGTCACTCCCTAGATTAGGTTGCACTGTTGAACAAAAGGGAGAGTCACTTTCATAACTGGGTTATGATTACATGATTCTGCCTTGGCCAACTGAAGAGATGTTTTTCTAGCCATAAAAAAAAAAAAGAACATTTCCACATTGCAGAGGACACTTGCCAGAGAACAAGAGGGAGTCTCTTGCAGTTGAGAATGCCTTTCAGACTAGTAGCTATAGGGAATGAAATTTTATTAACAATTGATGAACCTGGAAGAAGATCCCAACCTTCAGATGAGATCAATGCTTCAGTCAACACCTTACTTTTTGCCTAATAAGACCCTGAGCAGACAACTCAGCTAACTGGTGTCTAGACTCTTGACCCATGGAAACCATGAGATTATAAATGTGTGTTTTTTTTAAGCCTCTATGGTTATGACAGCTTGTTGTGAAGCAATGAAAACTAGTACATTCAGGATAAGGTCTTGCTGTTGTTCAGTCAGTAAGTCTTGTTTGACTCTTTGTGACCCCATGGACCACAGCACACCAGGCTTTCCTGTCCTGCACTATCTCCCAGAGTTTGTTCAAATTCATGTCCAGTGAGTTGGTGGCGGTATTCAACCATCTCATCCTCTGCTGCCCTCTGTTATTTTGCCTTTAATCTTTCCTGGTATCAGGAATAAGTTCTATGTTATCTACAACTCTGAAATGTTTCTATTAAAAAAAACAAGATGGTGGTGGTTGCAGGGGAGACCCTTATCCTTAGCAAAGAATAAGATGTTTGGAGAGTTGAATTTAAATGTCTCAAAATTTGAATTTTACTCTAAGGAGTCATTAAGACTAATTTTTTTTCATATTCCTAACAAAGATAGGTAAACATTTTCTGATAATACAAATAATAGAAGTTAATACTCTATTTTTCTCTGTGATAGCAGAGGAAAGACTACTGAAATCATGTTATATGAGATCTGTACCAACTTGGCCACCAACAGCTTGAGATCTAGGGAAGTAAGGTGATTTTTGAGTGTTAGTGTATTTATCAGTAGTGAGAGTATAGTACTACTCAGAAGGCTTTGTTTTAACAAACTATCCTGGTGATTCTCAAGCTTGCTGAAGTTTGAGAAGCTCTAATTTATACACACAAGAGGTTTACAGAGTTTTGTTTTTACTGCATACTTTCCTACCATTGTCAAACCAGGTTTTGTAGGGTCTGAAGTTTATACAATCTAGGGAGCCTTCTTCCAAAAAAAGAATGAAAATCAGAAATTAGTTGAAGGACCCTGCATTCCAGGTAGCACTAGTGGTAATGAACTCGCCTGCCAGTGTAGGAGACATAATAGACACAGGTTTGATCCCTGGGCCAGGAACATTTTCTGGATGAAAGCATGGCACACATTCTAGTATTCTTGCCTGAAGAATTCAATGGACAGAGAAGCCTAGCAGGCTACAGTCCACAGGGTCACAAAGAGTCAGACACAATTGAAGTGACCTAATACACATAAGTATAGGAAGGATTATTCAAGTGAGGGCCCTGAAGTTAAGGCTTCACAAATTTCAGATAACATCAATTTCTGCATTCTTTTGTATTGGTTCTCTATTCACATCCAGTTCCCAAACCTTTGAAGCAGCCCTTCTAGTGCTTCTTCTTCCTACTCAACCTCTTCCTCTCTACTGATTCTTTCCTATTAATTGAAACAGTCACTTCTTTCTCTATCAAAACAAGATAACAGTAAGCTAAACAAGAACAAAACCCAACAACAAAAACAAACTCCAAATCAAAAAAATACAAATGAAACAGCAAAAAAGGTCCTCATCTTGCTGGACCTCTCTTTCAAATCTGTTTCTCTTAGTTTTCAGACTTCTTTTTTTTCTAGTTCATAACCATTAAACTTCTTCTAAGCACCATCTACACTTACTATTTGCTTTTCTCATGTCTAGTTTATTCCTAAATCCCTTGTAAAATGGCTAAAACTGTTCTCACAACAGAAACATCTCTCCTGCCTAATCTTGCTGATAAACTTGCTGATAAAATAACCTCCTTATCTTCCTGAATCTTTCAGCAGCATTTACACTCTTCCTCTTGACCTCCCCCCACCCCATACTTTTATCAGAAACATTTTAAAACGTAGTGAGAGGTTTAAAGTATACAATGGTTATGCCCACCACATAGCTTCTTCAATTCTTAACATTTTGCCATTGGCTAAATGGCATGGGTGGGTATGTGTTTTGCTCAACTGTGCAGGTAAGTTGTGGGTATTATGACATGCAGAAGCCTTCAAATATTTCAGCTTGTATCTTCTAAAAATAATGACATTTTTCTGCAAAACCAAGTACCATTATCACAACTAAGTAAACTGACAATAATTTGTTAGTATAATCTGCCACCCAGTACACATTCATATTGCTTTATTGACCCTAAAATATCTTTTAGATGTTTTATTCATTGTAAGAGCAGGTATCATACAGTGCATTTTATTATGTTCTTTCAACTCTTTTAAATCTTGAAGGGTCTTTCTATTCTTTCCCATGATGATACTAACCTTTTGAAGAGTGCAGGTTATTAGCTGATAGTATCACTGCATTTTCATATATTATTCTTAAATTCTCTGTGTTTGCTATAACCTGAAGGTCAAGGCTATAGGTTTAGTGAGATACAGTTTAAACATTTTTTGGGAATTTCTTCATAGATGATATTTATTACTTCATATTACATCCCACAAGAAGTCAGAGGCCTAAATATTAAAAATGTTAAGTTTGATCATTTGGTAATGGTAGTGTATGCCAAGTTTTTCTTTTTAAACAAATGTGTATACGTGTGTATATGTGTTAGTTGCTCAGTTGTCTCTGACTCTTTGTGACCTCATGAACTGTACTCAACATGTCAGCAAATTTGGAAAACTTAGCAGTGGTCACAGGACTGTGAAAGGTTAGTTTTCATTCCAACCCCAAAGAAGGGCAATGCCAAAGAATGTTCAAACTAGCATATAATTCTGCTCATTTCACATGCTAGCAAGGTAATGCTCAAAATCTTTCAAGCTAGGTTTCAACAGTATGTGAACTGAGAACTTCTAGATGTACAAGCTGGATTTGGAAAAAAGCAGAGAAACCACAGATCAAATTGACAACATTTGTTGTATCATAGAGAAAACAAGGGAATTCCAGGACAACATCTACTTCTGCAACATCTACATCTGCTTCTGCTTTATGCTAAACACTAAAGCCTTTGATTGTGTGGATCACAACAAACTGTGGGAAATTCTGAAAGTGATGGAAATACCAGACTGCCTTACTTGCCACCTGAGAAACCAAACCTGTATGCAGGTCAAGAAGGAACAGTTAGAACCATACACGGAACAATGGACAGTTCAAAGTTGGGAAAGGAGTATGTCAAGGCTGTATATTGTCATCCTGCTTATTTAACTTCTATACAGAGTACATTTTGCAAAATGCTGTCCTGTATGAATCACAAGCTGGAATCAAGATTGCCAGGAGAAATATCAACAACCTCAGATATGCAGATGATAACACACTCATGGCAGAAAGAGAAGAAGAACTAAAAAGCCTCTTGATGAGGGTGAAAGAGGAGAGTGAAAAAGTTGGCTTAAACCTCAACATTCAGAAAACTAAGATCCTGGAATCCAGCCCATCACTTCATGGCAAATAGAAGGAGTGGAAGCAGTGACAGATTTTATTTTCTTGGGCTCCAAAATCACTGCAGATGGTGACTGCAGCCATGAAATTAAAATATGCCTGCTCCTTAGAAGAAAAGTTATGACAAACCTAGACAGCATATTAACAAGCAGAGACATCACTTTTACAACAAACACCTGTATAATCAAAGCTATGGTTTTTCCAATAGTCATGGATGGATGGATATGAGAGTTAGGCCATAAAGAAGGCTGAAGATTGAAGAATTGATGCATTTGAATTGTGTTGCTGGAGAAAACTCTTGAGAGTCCCTTGAACAGCAAGTAGATCAAACCAGTCAATTTTAAAGGAAATCAACCCTGAATATTCATTGGAAAGACTGATGCTGAAGCTGAAGCCCCAATAGTTTGGCCACTGAGGTGAAGAGCTGACTCACTGGAAAAGATACTGAAACTGGGAAAGACTGAGGACAGGAGGAAAAGGGGCAACAAAGGATGAGATGGTTGCATAGCATCACCAATTCAATGGACATAAATTTGTGCAAACTCTGGGAGATAGAGAAGGACAGGGATTCCTGGCATGCTTCAGTCCTTGGGGTCACGAAGAGTTGGACACAACTTAGTGAGTGAGCATATATTACCCCTTCTGAAATTAGTAATCAACCATGGCATCTGGTCCCGTTACTTCATGGGAAATAGATGGGGAAACAATAGAAACAGTGTCAGACTTTACTTTGGGGGGGCTCCAAAATAATTGCAGATGGTGATTGCAGCCATGAAAATAAAGGATGCTTACTCCTTGGAAAGAAAGTTATGACCAATGTAGACAGCATATTCAAAAGCAGAGACATTACTTTGCCAACAAAGGTCCGTCTAGTCAAGGCCATGGTTTTCCCAGTGGTCATGTATGGATGTGAGAGTTGGACTGTGAAGAAAGCTGAGTGCTAAAGAATTGATGCTTTTGAACTGTGGTGTTGGAGAAGACTCTTGAGAGTCCCTTGGACTTCAGGGAGATCCAACCAGTCCATTCTAAAGGAGATCGGTCCTGGGTGTTCTTTGGAAGGAATGATGCTAAAGCTGAAAATCCAGTACTTTGGCGACCTCATGAGAAGAGCTGACTCATTGGAAAAGACTCTGATGCTGGGAAGGATTGGGGGCAGGAGGAGAAGGGGACAACAGAGGATGAGATGGCTGGATGGCATCACCTACTTGGTGGACATGAGTTTGAGTGAACTCTGGGAGTTGATGATGGACAGGGAGGCCTGGTGTGCTGCGATTCTTGGGGTCGAAAAGAGTTGGACATGACTCAGTGACTGAACTGAACTGAACTGAGTGGGGGTAGTATTTTGGAATGTATCTTTCACCTAGTGGAATTAGCATCCATTGTTGAGCCCTTGCCTGAATCAATATTCCACTGGGGTTGCAGAATGTTCCCTCCCTTCTAGTTAATAAGTTTCCCACCCTTGCCATCAGTGACATACATCACAAGATCTGCATCTTCCTTTCACTTTCCTCTTCCATTCGGGTGCCTTTTCTAAGTTCCTTTGCTTTTTTTGGTCTCTCATTACATTTTGGTCTTCCTCAGGGTTTTTTATATGCTGCTGCTGCTGTTGCTCAGTCACTTCAGTTGTGCCTGACTCTGTGCGACCCCATAGACGGCAGCCCACCAGGCTCCCCGTCCCTGGGATTCTCCAGGAAAGAACACTGGAGTGGGTTACCATTTCCTTCTCCAATGCATGAAAGTGAAATTGAAAGTGAAGTCACTCAGTCGTTTCTGACTCTTTAGCGACACCATGGACTGAGTTAAATCAATTTCACACAATTATGATTGGTACCCATTCATTTCTTGAGAAAGGAAAATCTGAAAAATGCATTTTGATATAGGAAACTTGAATAAATGGTTCTTATTTTGATTTTAATGTTTATTTTAGCATTTAGAGCAAGAGACAACAGTTCTTCAAAACTTACCAACCACAGGATTAATACTTTGGAGTATTATGGTTCTAAATGTTCAAATACATACATTTTAAAGAATTTCTCTTACGGACATGGAAACTTTAGAGCAGCAATTAACTTTTCTATCAAAATTGTCTTACTAACAGAGCTGGAACCCTCTCTGTCCTGATTATAGCCACACATTCAGCACTTGGGTTGGCCCAACTGAGTTCCAATAGTGTATCTAAATGCCTAGCTGAAGTCTCCTTAAAGGGGTACTTTATTATTTTTTTTTAACTCGAAATGTTTATCAAAGTGTCACACAGTTAATTGGACTTGTAATTAAGTTTTAAAAGAAGATTAAAACTTATACCCAAACCAATAGCCACATTAATAACAAAACACACTGAAGACCCATAGCTGTTAAATTCAATAAAATCTTTGCAGGAAGGGTGCTTATTATCACCCCCCCCATTTTTTTTCATTTTTAATTTTTAAATTTGCATCTTCAGTGCCCAGAAGCCACCCCATAAATACTCATCAATGGTCCCCCTATTTTCACTAAATTAAACATGTTCATTTCAATTTAGTGCTTATTCAAAGTTCAATTTCCCTTAATCTGGGGAAGTAATAACTAAGATAGGGCTATATGAATATACTTTATACAGATTTTAAATAACTACAAAGCTTAAGCAGACAGGTCATCGCACCTACCCCCAAAACTCAAGAATAATTACTTTTTCTAGTGTGAATTTAAGGTACTATAAGTTCCGAATATGTATTCTAAACAAAACTAGGTTACTAGGTTAATATATACTTTACAGAGAGTACAATTAAATTTATTTAACACTTTAAACATTTAGTTATCCAAATCACTGGATTATTTATAATATACTGTTTCTTAAACTTCTGGATAAAAGGGTGGCTTAATGTTCATTGTTATAAATGCACACGATTACAGTTAATTATTTCATACCTCACTTAATTCAGTAATAATGAGTGTTAAAAAAATTAGGTTTTTTAAACTGCACTGCTTAGGATATACAGATCAACGGGAGTAAATGGTTTGCAGGAATGTTGTCAACAATTTGGCCCTTAATTAAAAGAAAACTCAATGAAAGAAAATGAGTATTACTTAAAATGAGAATAATATAGAGTATACTCATTCCATTAGCCAGTGCTCCTAGTAGCTTAACATTTATATTGTGTTGCAATTACAAAACAATTACCTAAAATTCATTTTATGGGGCACTTCTTCACAATGTACAGCATAAACTATGAAAGGTTTCATGTTTGTTTTTAAAGAGTAAAATCAATCAAATTATTGGATACAGTTGAAGAGTGTCTTAGTTTGCTTTTGCTGCCATAATTTCTAAGTACAACAAACTGGGTCACTTAGAACAACAGTAATTTATTGTCTCACAGTTCTAGAGGTCAGAAATCTGAAATCAAAGTGACAGCAAAGCCATGCTCCTTCTGAGGCCATTGGAAAGGATCTGTTCTAGACCTCTCCAGTTTCTGATAGTTCCTTGGTTATAGCAATATAATTTCAACTTTCACATGACATTCTTTATATGTGCATGTCTCTTTCTCCAAGTTTTCCCTATTTATAAAGACAACAGTCATATCTGTTTAGAGGCCTACTGTACTACAAAGATTCCAAGGTTTAGTGCTTCAATAGATACTATGTGATTTAGAAGCAGAAAGTGTACTTGGCTGTAGATTTCTAGGAAGTATGTGCCGGGACAAGGCCTAAAGAGCAGTGCGGAGGTGTGAGGAGCCCACAGGGTACATTTGTCAAAATTACAACTTGAGACAGAATGATTAAGTTAACCTGAAAACCAAATATGCAAGACTAGCTTAGATAAATCTGAAAATTTAAAGAGGAAGTAACTTGTCCTGCTGCTGCAGCTGCTGCTGCTGCTAAGTCCCTTCAGTCGTGTCCAACTCTGTGTGACCCCATAGACAGCAGCCCTCCAGGCTCCGCCATCCCTGGGATTCTCCAGGCAAGAACACTGGAGTGGGTTGCCATTTCCTTCTCCAATGTGTGAAAGTGAAAAGTGAAAGTGAAGCCACTCAGTCGTGTCCGACTGTTAGCGACTCCATGGACTGCAGCCTACGAGGCACCTCTGTCCATGGGATTTTCCAGGCAAGAGTACTGGAGTGGGTTGCCACTGCCTTCTCCACAAATCAACAGCAATGGAACAGAATTTGTACTTCTTTAACATATATTAATTCTAAAATATAAGAAAGTGAAGTGAAAGTGAAGTCGCTCAGTCGTGTCCGACTCTTTGCGACCCGTGGACTGTAGCCCACCAAGCTCCTCCGTCCATGGGATTCTCCAGGCAAGTGTACTGGAGTGGGTTGCCATTTAAATACAGTTTGCAAAACAAGGATTCAGTAAATCATGTTTTCCTGACACTGGGTTCAAAACTATTAATAACAATTTTAAACCAATTTAGTGGACCATAACTGCTTTTTAAAAAAATTGAAATAGAACAGAATTAAATGGGATTATATGGGACAGAATAGGATACATTAGAATTCATCGCAAATATTAAGGATGAAAATTACTTTTGACACTTTTGTTTCAGTTATAGGTCTATGTGCAAACACATATGTGTGTCATGTGTATTCTAGACTGTCATGTGAAATGTAATTTTTAATGTGAGGTTGTGATTTTTAAAATATGAACCATGGTTTCACTATTTATCTTATCATTACTTGTAATGGTGGTAATTATATGCTCCATAAACCAAATAAATGAAGCAACCTATGGTAGATGTATGTTTTCCTTTGAATATTTTTTAATTGAATAGGAAAAATACATTCTATATGTAAGAAAATCTGAATAAAAGTTTATTCAGATTTATAATTTGTCAGGAGGGAAAAATGATTAGAAGGAAAATTACAACATCATTAGGAGTTTTCCCTAGGTTGGGAAATTATGGGCAATTTTAATTCTCTTCCTTATGTTTCTGTTTGTCCATATAACTTTAATAAGAGTATATTTTATAATTACCAAAGTCAATTCAGTTAGTCTCTCAAATGACTCCTTCCATGTTGCTTTAGTCCTAGTTCTCTAGGAATTTCCCTCAGTGAGGAAGATCTCAATACATTCTAAACTGTTCTTTTAAGTACAGTTATGCATTCCTTTATAGTCACTCTCTTTTTTGTCATTCTGTGTTTGTTCTTGTTTTCTTAATGTAAACCTTCGGCAGAATATGCACTTTAATATTCTATTTTATTACCTATCTTACCTATTAAGAACCAGAACGTAAAGACCTAAGACAGATCTGTTAATCCTATAGCCTCCTTCAGTTCAGTTCAGTAACGTCTTTGCTTTTTAATATGCTGTCTAGGTTGGTCATAGCTTTACTTCCAAGGAGCAAGTCTTAATTTCATAGCTGCGGTTACCATCTGCAGTGATTTTGGAGCCAAACAAAATAAAGTCTGTCACTGTTTCCATTGTCTCCCCATCTATTTGAAGTGATGAGACCAGATGCCATTATCTTACTTTTTTGAATGCTGATTTTTAAACCAGCTTTTTCACTCTCCTCTTTAACTTTCATCAAGAGGCTCTTTAGTTCCTCTTCACTTTCTGCTATAAGGGTGGTGTCATCTGCATATCTGAGGTTATTGATATTTCGCCCCTCAATTGCATTGACAACTCCATGAACAGTATGAAAAGGCAAAAAATAGCCTCCTTAAACATGAATTAATGAGGTAATACTCTAAAAGATAACAAAATATTCTAAGTAAATGTCATCCCTTTGTGTTAGGGTAAGGCATTTTGATAGCTTTTTACTGTGCATGACCGTGATGGATATTGGGAAAGTGAAAGAAACTGAAGTTGCTCAGTCGTGTCTGACTCTTTGCATCCCCATGGACTGTAGCCAACCAGGCTCCTCTGTCCATGGGATTTTCCAGGCAATAGTACTGGAGTGGATCGTCATTTCCTTCTCCAGGGGATCTTCCCGACTCAGGGATCGAATCCTGGTCTCCTGCATTGTAGACAGATGCTTTACCGTCTGAGCCACCAGGGAAGTCCCACTCAAATATTCCTTTAGGGAAGGACTTGCTGCTTTGCCCGGGCCCATGCCCTTTCTGACAAAGTTTTGTCTAGTCAAAGCTATGGTTTTTCTAGGAGTGATGTATGGATGTGAGAGTTGGACTATAAAGAAAGCTGAGTGTGGAAGAAATGATGCTTTTGAACTGTGGTGTTGGAGAAGACTCTTGAGAGTCCCTTGGACTGAAAGGATATCAAACCAATCCATCCTAAATGAAATCAGTCCTGAATATTCATTGGAAAGACTGATGCTGAAGCTGAAACTCCAATATTTTGGCCACCTGACGCAAAGAACTGACTCTTGGGAAAAGATCCTGATGCTGGAAAAGACTGAAGGCAGGAGCAGATGACAGAGGGCGAGATTGTTGGATGGCATCACTGACTCAATGGACATGATTTGAGCAAGCTCTGGGAGTTGGTAATGGACAGGGAGGCCTGGTGTGCTGCGGTCCATGGAGTCGCAAAGAATCAGACATGACTGAGCGACTGAACTGAAATGAACTGAATTGATGCCCTTTCCTGAAAGTGGCCCACATACACTGACTGACTCAGGTGAGAGTATAAAGACCTCACCCTCTTAGCCTGATTTAGGATGATTGTGAAGAACCATTCCAGGTCCAGAGCCTAGACCTATGGGTTGGACCTGTGCTGCAGTCTGACCTTTCCCTCTGCTAGTCTTCCTGCCTTCCCCTCCATTCCACAAGGCTCAACCTCAAGAGCATATTTTCATAAACTGCCTATAAGGGAAACTGTATCTCTGAATCAGAACAAAATCGAGCACAACGAATTATTGCTACTCTGGACACACGAGGGCTAATGGTATCTTGGATATATTTTGAATTTTATTATATCATAAATTGATAAATAAAAAAGTGTAAAATTAGAGGTATAGATATATTAACAGGAAAGCATTCAAGACCAAACTTACCTTAAAACATTACAAAATTTATATTGAACCATTACTCATCCATGGTTTTAAGTTTATAATTTTATAAAATACCATAATCAGTACATGTGAGAATTCTGACTACAACTTATTTTGCAATATTTTAGTAAAATATCTTTTTAAAAACTATTTTTGTTAGGTATCAAACTTTGGAGCAGTGTTAATGAAATGATTGACACATTGAATGTATTAATTTGCTACCTTTCCTTGACTGGAGTCAAGTAGCTGAATCTGACCTGTGTGTTCCCTTGCTCTCTTCCATGTACAGCAGTCATGTAAGTTTAGCAAACTAAACTTTGATTTTGACATGTTTCACAGTGCTTCTAAAGATGCTGAGTGAGAAGAAAGCAGCTCTTTAAACTCGCTCTAACTCAACATGCTAGTTTTTGAATTGAAGCTCTTTGCTGCCCTCTGTAGACAACTAGAGACGAAAATCCAAAGTCCTTAATTAGTAAACACTTTCTCAAGAGTTATGTTACTTTTGTTCTGAAAACTTAATAGAAAAATAGACTAAACAGAGGATAATTCAATTAAAGGGGAATTAATACTCTTCCTATAATCTCTTACTATATCATAGCATTTATGCAATTGCTTTTTAAAAAATAATTGTAACCTCAAATTAAGCTACATATTTGAAAAACACATGGCAAGACAAAATGGAAACATAATACATGGACACACACACACATATATTCACACATTAAGAGTAATTGTTATTTTTCATTATATATATATATATAATAAAGCATATATATTAGTCACATTCAAAAAGTCACATATAGTAGAAAATGTCCTCTGATTAAAATCTTAAGCTACGTACTCTTTTTTATACACTTAATTTTTAGAGAAGTTTTAGATTCACAGCAAAATTGAGTAGACCATAGAGAGACTTCCCTTATATCCCCTGAACCCACTATATATATAAATTCAGTTCAGTTCAGTCGCTCAGTCGTGTCCGACTCTTTAAGACGCCATGAACTGCAGCATGCCAGGCCTCTCTGTCCATCACCAACTCCCAGAGTCTACTCAAACTCATGTCCATTGACTCGGTGATGCCATTCAACCATCTCATCCTCTCCTCCTGCCCTCAATCTTTCACAGCATCAGGGTCTTTTCAAATGAGTCAGCACTTTGCATCAGGTGGCCAAAATATTGGAGTTTCAGCTTCAACATCAGTCCTTCCAATGAACACCCAAGACTGATCTCCTTTAGGATGGACTGGTTCCATCTCCTTGCAGTCCAAGGGACTCGCAAGAGTCTTCTCCAACACCACAGCTCAAAAGCATCAATTCTTCTGTGCTCAGCTTTCTTTATAGTCCAACTCTCACATCCATACATGACCACTGGAAAAACCATAGCCTTGACTAGACGAACCTTTGTTAGCAAAGTAACGTCTCTGCTTTTTAATATGCTGTCTAGTTGGTCATAACTTTCCTTCCAAGGAGTAAGCGTCTTTCAGTTTCATGGCTGCTGTCACCATCTGTAGTGATTTTGGAGCCCCACAAAATAAAGTCAGCCACTGTTTCCACTGTTTCCCCATCTATTTGCCATGAAGTGATGGGATCAGATGCCATGATCTTCATTTTCTGGATGTTGAGCTTTAAGCCAACATTTTCACTCTCCTTTTTCACTTTCATCAAGAGGCTCTTTAGTTCTTCTTCACTTTCTGCCATCAGGGTGGTGTCATCTGCATATCTGAGGTTATTGATATTTCTCCCAGCAATCTTGATTCCAGCTTGTGCTTCTTCCAGCCCAGCACTTCTCGTGATGTACTCTGCATATAAATTAAATACACAGGGTGACAATATACAGCCTTGACATACTCCTTTTTTCTTTTGGAACAAGTCTGTTGTTCCATGTCCAGTTCTAACTGTTGCTTCCTGACCTGCAGATAGGTTTC
>SJYQ01007136.1:0-41973 GCA_006410935.1 Redunca redunca
ATGATACAGGGCATCCAAAGCTGGTGCTCTGGGACGACCTAGAGGGATAGAGTGGGAAGGAGGGAGCTTCAGGACACGTGTATAAGTGAGTAAGTGAAGTCGCTCAGTCGTGTCCGACTCTTTGCGACCCCATGGACTGTAGCCTACCAGGCTCCTCCCTCCATGGGATTCTCCAGGCAAGAGTACTGGAGTGGGTTGCCATTTCCTTCTCCAGGGGATNCTCCAGGGGATCTTCCCGACCCAGGGATCGAACCCGGGTCTCCTGCATTCCAGGCAGACGCTTTAACCTCTGAGCCACCAGGGAAGCCCATGTATACCCATGGCCAGTTCATGTTGATGTATGGCAAAAGCCATCACAATATTGTAAATTATCCTCCAATTACAATAAGTTTAAAAATATATGCCAAGTGAATGGGTGAACCCACACTTAGAGTTTTTTTACTCTATGAAACAAGTGCATACTTCACCTAAAAGTTGCTTTTTACTAATAAACAGGACAACAGATATCCCAGCACCGTCAAAGTCAAACAGGGCTGAGAAATAATGGGATAATGTGTGGTTTATCCTTGGAGCTGTGAAACATAACGTTTCTCCAGAATCATGTGACTATGAGTGAGATGATGATCATTATTTAAATATCACCAAATAAGTATAACAGTTCCGTTGGCTACCTTTTAAGCAGTTGAAGTTCCCATAGAATATATTTTAGCTTTGTTGTGCTTGCTTGATAATCATAGCATGAAATTTAATAAACAGGCATTATTGAGTTTCCTTGGACTATTCCCAGTGATGTAACATAAATTTAGTGCACAATTAGCTATGATATGTGACTATATAGTACTTAAGGGTGCTGAAGCCTGTTTTAGAGTTTCTGGATCTCAGGTATCTAGCTTGAGCTATCTTGAGAGTATAATTGACTTCTGATTTTTAAAAACCACACATTCAGGAAACATAGCATCTATATAGAAGATCCTTTCTGTGATCCAGTCAGAATATACTGATACTCCAGTTGTGATAGTGTCATTTGTACTTGGGGATTCCTCAGATTACTCTGCAATAGACAGTTTAGATTTGCCAGGAGAGCTGGAGCAGGAACTCGTGACTCTGGCTCTGCATTGGGCAACTTGATCAGACTACTTCTAGTTTTTCACAATGAAGGTATTATTGGTATTTGGAGCCCTTATGTGATATGGACCTAGGAATTTGCCTCATAAACATTGTAGACTTTCCAGGAAGCCTCTTGATTGATGTGTTCTGAATCTTGAGCTCTGATTAGGATGGGCCAAACCTGGGATCAAGTATTGCAGTTACAAGATAAAGAGAAGGACTGTGGCTCTGGCAGAGGTCTGTGGTGATTTCATTCAGTCTCCCCTTCTCACTTGAACCCTTTCACTCAATTATACTAACAGCTTTTAGCTTAAATTATTCAAACATCCCAATCTTTACACCTCATTTTGGCCTTGTAGAAAGCCCAAGCCCTGAACACATGATGTTTATAAGTGCAATATCCTACAACAATATTAAGATCTGGATGGAACATCTCTCCAAATTATAATGTCAAAATCTTCCTTTCAGGTTTCATACATTTTGAGTGAGTATTGTGTTATCTATAAGCCTGTAACTTCACTAGTATACATCAGAAACAATTTCATTATGCTTTGAAAAAAGTTAATCAATAATCATTATTAATAGGTGGTACATGCTCCTATTCGCCTCAAAAGCAACAAGTGCTGAAATGCCCATTGAAGTTGTAAAAATTTCTTTAAAAATATTATTTAGAAGTTTTGGCTTAGCAATCAAAGACATGACTTTGAAGTAAAGGTGTACTTAAAGGGAATTTAAGATCAGTTGAATTATGGATCTCATACTGAAATATCCAAAGAAGTTAGAAGTTCTAAAATGCAGTATTTGGAAAGGATACACATGTATAGCTGTGATATTGTCTTAGCAACAAACTATCTTTTGAAAGAAGAATTTCTTTTTATGTTACGAATCCTTAGAACAGTAGGTCATATATACCTGGATAACAGACTCTTCATAAAATCTGTAAAACACCATCTAAATTCCAGGTGAACTTCAAATAGGACAAACCAAATATATTCTGGAAAAAAGTGTATTGTGGTTGTTGGAAAACTTTAAAATATGAAAAGTTCCCATTACTCTTGCTATTTTACTTCTGAGAATTTCCTAGGCAAAGCTCTGTTTGAACTGAGGTCAAAAATCAGTTACTGTGAGGGCTTTTCTTACAGGATAAATTTAATGAAAGGGCCTACTTATTGCAACAGATGCTGCCTTCCTTTCAAAAGATTTCCTTAAAGCATGATGATTAAAGCCTAGGGAGAAAGAAATTTGTACTTATTAAAGACTCTAAGAATTCCCCCAGAGGGGAAATACAAACAAACAACTAAATCCCAAAGCTGCTGCTGCTGCTGCTAAGTCGCTTCAGTCATGTCCGACTCTGTGCGACCCCATAGACAGCAGCCCACCAGGCTCCCCTGTCCCTGGGATTCTCCAGGCAAGAACACTGGAGTGGGTTGCCATTTCCTTCTCCAACGCATGAAAGTGAAAGGTGAAAGTGAAGTCGCTCAGTCGTGTCCGACTGTTTGCGACCCCATGGACTATAGCCTACCAGGCTCCTTCGTCCATGGGATTTTCCAGGCAAGAGGACTGGAGTGGGGTGCCATTGCCGTCTCCTAAATATTCCTCTTAGATTAAAAATCATAACAAATCATTAGCTATTTTTACTTATTTTTCTTGAATGTGTTTTAAGAATTTTAAATAGCCAATGTACATTGTACAAGGACTTCTGTTTATTTCTAAAGAAAAGTGAACTGCTTCATTTTGAACTTGCGGAGTTCTAATGTAGAGTAGGGAAGATTTCATATTCTCTGTAAGTATTAAGTTATTATACCATAGTAAATCTCACCTGATGTGTGAGTTGCATACCCTAGAGAGAGACAGACTGGGTGAAGATTTTGAGCACAGAATTTATTTGGAAGGTGATGTCAATAAGCACCAATATAGGAGTGAGAAATGATGCAGGGAAGGGAAGGCAGCCAACATGATGTGAATCATCAAGAAACTAACAATATAGACAACTGGAGCTCAGTCCCACTGGGGTGCTCTGAGCGAGAATGTGAAGACTTGGCCTCACTGTTTTCCACATTAGGAGAGGAAACTGGGGTAGTTATATGCCAACTCCGATCAGGTTTTGAATGATGGATGCTTCAGCTTTGTGTAAGGGCACTTGCACTTCATGCTCATCCCATTCTTGGATAAAGTGAGCACCCGCAACAAATCTTTTAAGCAAAGAGCTTCTGTTGTTTTCTGTGAAAGTCATTTATCTGGGTACATGGGAGTGATGAGAACTCAGAAGATATCGCTAGGATACTGATAGCATCGGCCACAGTGAGTCTGAAAAGCTGACTATAAATTCCAGCTACAAAGTGACAAATGTTTCCCAAAGGAATAAATATCAATGATAAGATATATATGATAAATTATCCAAATACTAATAATCAGAGAAAATTCAAATTAAAATGTACAAGAAATCAAATATTAAGTGCATTTAAATTTTTGTAAAAAGTAAAATTGTGACAAAGTCCAATACAAGCAGAATGCTGATGGTATTAAATATTTAAATCATTTTTTAAAGCAATTTGGCATTGTCTTTCAAGAGGAAAACCAATTTCCATACATTATGACCTAATAATTAAATTTCTTAGAAAAAAGCATTAAGAAATTAAATTCAGTTCAGTCACTCAGTCATGTCCAACTCTTTACAACCCCATGGACTGGAGCATGCCAGGCTTCCCTGTCCATCACTAACTCCCAGAGCTTACTCAAACTCATGTCCATTGAGTCAGAGATGCCATCCAACCATCTCATCCCCTGTCATCCCCTTTTCTTCCCACCTTCAATCTTTCCCAGCACCAGAGTCTTTTCCAGTGAGTCAACTCTTTGCATCAGGTGGCCAAAGTATTGGAGCTTCAGCTTCAGCATCAGTCCTTCCAGTGAATATTCAGGACTGATTTCCTTTACGAGCGACTGGTTGGATCTCCTTGCAGTCCAAGGGACTCTCAAGAGTCTTCTCCAACACCACAGTTCAAAAGCATCAATTCTTCAGCACTCAGCTTTCTTTATAGTTCAACTCTCACATCCATACATGACTACTGGAAAAACCATAGCTTTGACTAGATGGGCCTTTGTTGGCAAAGTAATGTCTCTGCTTTTCAATATGCTGTCTAGGTTGGTCATAGCTTTTCTTCCAAAGAGCTAGCATCTTTTAATTTCATGGCTGCAGTCACCATCTGCAGTGACTTTGGAGCTCAAAAAAAGTAGTCTCTCACTGTTTCCATTGTTTTCTTATCTATTTCCCATGAAGTGATGGGACAGAATGTTGTGATCTTAGTTTTCTGAATGTTGAGTTTTAGACCAACTTTTTCACCCTCCTCTTTCACTTTCATCAATAGGCTCTTTTGTTCTTCTTTGCTTTCTGCCATAATGGTGGTGTCATCTGCATATCTGAGGTTGTTGATATTACTCCCAGCGATCTTGATTCCAGCTTGTGCTTCATCCAGCCCAGTATTTCACATGATGTACTCTGCATAGACATTAAATAAGCAGGGTGACAGTATACAGCCTTGACATACCCCTTTCTTGATCTGGAACCAGTCTGTTGTTCCATGTCCAGTTCTAATTATTGCTTCTTGACCTGCATACAGATTTCTCAGGAAGCAGTTCAGGTGGTCTGATGTTCCCATCTTTTTAAGAGTTTTTCACAGTTTGTTGTGATCCACACAAAGTCTTCAGCGTAGTCAATAAAGCAAAAGTAGATGTTTTTTCTGGAACTCTCTTGCTTTTTCGATGATCCAGCAGATGTTGGCAATTTGATCTCTGGTTCCTCTGCCTTTTCTAAATCCAGCTTGAACATCTGGAAGTTCATGGTTCATGTACTGTTGAAGCCTGGCTTGGAGAATTTTGAGAAGAAATTAAAGCATAAGTGATAATACACTTTGTGTCTGAAAAATGAACAAATGGTTAAGTAATAGTATATGCAATCAGTGGATGTTTATATAACCAACAAAATTATGGCTGTGAAGATAAGAATTAGCATGAAAGTCAATACCTATGCTATAACAATAATCAGAAGAAAATTATACGAAGCTATATGTGCATTCTGGTTACAACTATCTTACCTTTTAACAGCTTTACAATTTATTGGAAGAAAATATACCCAAAATACTAATGGTAATTAGAATTTAGTGCCATTGTCAAGTACAGTGTTTTATTTGCAAGTAATGGAAAATCCAATTTATACTTGGCTTGAGCAGTGAATGAATTAATCCAATGCCCTGGGTAACTGGAAAGCCCACGGTTGGGCTTCAGGCTTGATCCAGCACGTCAGTAAGTTTGTTGAATCTAGTTGGTTACTTTCCCTTCACTCTGCCTTCCAGAATGTCTGCTTCACATGCAAGCAGGCTCCTCTCTTGGTTGCCACTCTGATACCAGCAGAAACTAGAACTAGATGCTGCTTTGGTCATGCTGAGGCTCAGAACAGGACTTCTCTTCCTCAAGCATTGAACGAAATCCTGAAGTTCTGAGTTACATGCCCACCACCGAGTTATATGTGAGAGCTGGACCATAAAGAAGGCTGAGCATCAAAGAATTGATGCTTTCAAGCTGTGCTGTTGGAGAATACTCTTGAGAATCCCTTGGACTACAAGGAAATCCAACCAGTCCATCCTAAAGGAAATCAACCCTGAATATTCATTGGAAGGGCTGATGCTAAACCTGAAGCTTCAATACTTTGGCCACCTGATGCAAAGAGTTGACTCATTGGAAAAGACCCTGATGCTGGGAAAGACTGAGTGCAGGAGGAGAAGGGGACGACAGAGGATGAGATGGTTGGATGGCATCACCGACTCAAATGGACATGAGTTTGAGCAAACTCTGGGAGATGGTGAAGGACAGGGAAGCCTGCCGTGCTGCAGTCCATGGGGTCACAAAGAGTCAGACAGGACTGAGTGACTGAACAACAACATGGCCATCACTGAATCGAAAGTATGGCCAGATGATAAGACTGACTTTAAGGCCATCAGGGCACTGCTCTACAACTGTGGATGGGTTGATTCCATTCTAAATTGGTGGCTATTANTCATGCTGAGGCTCAGAAGAGGACTTCTCTTCCTCAAGCATTGAACGAAATCCCGAAGTTCTGAGTTACATGCCCACCACCGAGTTATATGTGAGAGCTGGACCATAAAGAAGGCTGAGCATCAAAGAATTGATGCTTTCAAGCTGTGCTGTTGGAGAATACTCTGGAGAATCCCTTGGACTACAAGGAAATCCAACCAGTCCATCCTAAAGGAAATCAACCCTGAATATTCATTGGAAGGGCTGATGCTAAACCTGAAGCTTCGATACTTTGGCCACCTGATGCAAAGAGTCGACTCATTGGAAAAGACCCTGATGCTGGGAAAGACTGAGTGCAGGAGGAGAAGGGGACGACAGAGGATGAGATGGTTGGATGGCATCACCGACTCAAATGGACATGAGTTTGAGCAAACTCTGGGAGATGGTGAAGGACAGGGAAGCCTGCCGTGCTGCAGTCCGTGGGGTCACAAAGAGTCAGACAGGACTGAGTGACTGAACAACAACATGGCCATCACTGAATCGAAAGTATGGCCAGATGATAAGACTGACTTCAAGGCCATCAGGGCACTGCTCTACAACTGTGGATGGGTTGATTCCATTCTAAATTGGTGGCTATTACACAGTGAGCCTAAGTGCTGAGGAAACAATGCCAATACCTACTATGGTATGCAAATATACATGTATACATGTGGGTACATATATGCACAGATATAGACACACATACACACCCATCTCCAGAGGAAGCACAACTGAGCCACCAAGCTGATTCATTTGTTCATACACATTTAGTATATACATATTCACTAAGTACCAATCTGATTCCAGATACTATTCTAGATATTACATACACAGCATTAGATGAGACAAGTAAGGTCCCTGATCTCATGGAGCTGGTATCTCCATGGGAGAAAACCAACAATAAACAAATAAATGCATAAACAAGACACACAGTGTGGAGGAATTAAAGAAAGATGCCTGTTAGAGTAACAAGATGAATTTCTTCTGTTTGGAGAGGTTGGTTAAAGGACTCTTGAGGAGAAAACATTTAAGTTGAGATCTGCATGAAGAGAAGAGCTTTCCAGGCGAACAAAGGTCATGGTATAGGTCAAGAAGGTCCATTAGTATTTTTTTTTCTTTTTATTTGTGTTGGGGTATAGACGATTAACAATGTTGTGATAGTTTCAGGTGCACAGCAAAGCCACTCAGCCATACATATACATGTATTCCTTCTCCCCCAAACTCCCCACCCATCCAGGCTGCCACATAACATTTTGCCAAGTTCCCTGTGCACAGTGACTTTGTTCATTATCCATTTTAAATATAGCAGTGTAAGAAGATCCATTAGCATAAGAGGCCTTCCCTGGTGGCTCAGACGGTTGCAGCAGAGAATCTATCTGCAATGCAGGAGACCCTGAGTTCAAACCCTGGGTTGGGAAGGGATCCCCTGGAGAAGGGGATGGCTACTCTTTCCAGTATTTTTGCATGGAGAATTCCATGGAGAAAGGAGCCTGGCAAGCTACAGTCAGTCCATGGAGATGTAAAGTGTTGAACACAGCTGAGTAACTATATCTTATCTGATCTCTTATCTTAAAGTTCAAAAGAAACACAAATGTAAAGAACAGACTTTTGGACTCTGTGGGAGAAGGGGAGGGTGGGATGATTTGAGAGAATAGCACTGAAACATGTATATTACCATATGTGAAACAGATCACCAGTCCAGGTTCGATGCATGAGATAGGGTGCTCAGGGCTGGTGCACTGGGATGACCCAGAGGGATGGGATGGGGAGGGAGATGGGAGGGGGGTTCAGGATGGGGAACACATGTATACCCATGGCTAATTCATGTCAATGTATGGCAAAACCACTACAATATTGTAAAGTAATTACCCTCCAATTAAAAAAAAAATTTTAAATACAAAGGATCCTTAGATTCTGGAGAAACAACAGTCCTGTGAAACAAAGATATGGGGTATGAAAAAGAGTGTGGGCTGAGAAGAGTTTGGAGCAGTTCACAGATACCAGGTTTTATACAACTTTGGAAACCATAGTAATTTCATGCAAAGAACAATGAGACATACTGGATTATATAAATATAATTGCAGGGAAGGGCAAATGTCTGTGTATGTCTTTAAAAGATCTCTTGAACCTACTGCAAATTTTATATATCTTTTCTAAACAATTGGACATTTAGACTTTCTAAATATAATTTTTTTCTATTTTAAAACAAATATATGTATGGATGCTTACATATACATCTGTTCTTCAAAGTGGTTGTACCAGTTTACTCTTCCATCAGTAATGAAAAGAATTCCCAATTATTCACATTCTAAGTCATGAGTGTTAGACTCTGGCCACGTGATCCTTATGATCTCTCTGTAAAAAGATCAACATCTAAATGGTTTCACTTTGAGTTTCATGTCAGTCTCTGCTAATCAAGCCTTGCTCCAGTTCAGTTCAGTTGCTCAGTCGTGTCAGACTATTTGCGACCCCATGAATTGCAGCACGCCAGGCCTCCCTGTCCATCACCATCTCCCGGAGTTCACTCAGACTCGCGTCCATCGAGTCAGTGATGCCATCCAGTCATCTCATCCTCGGTTGTCCCCTTCTCCTCCTGCCCCCAATCCCTCCCAGCATCAGAGTCTTTTCCAGTGAGTCAACTCCTCGCATGAAGTGGCCAGAGTACTGGAGTTTCAGCTTCAGCATCATTCCTTCCAAAGAAATCCCAGGGCTGATCTCCTTCAGAGTGGACTGGTTGGATCTCCTTGCAGTCCAAGGGGCTCTCAAGAGTCTTCTCCAACACCACAATTCAAAAGCATCAATTCTTCAGCGCTCAGCCTTCTTCACAGTCCAACAACTCTCACATCCATACATGACCACAGGAAAAACCATAGCCTTGACTAGACGGACCTTAGTCGGCAGAGTAATGTCTCTGCTTTTGAATATGCTATCTAGGTTGGTCATAACTTTTCTTCCAAGGAGTAAGCGTCTTTTAATTTCATGGGTGCAGTCACCATCTGCAGTGATTTTGGAGCCCCCAAAATAAAGTCTGACACTGTTTCCACTATTTCCCCATCTATTTCCCATGAAGTGATGGGACCAGATGCCATGATCTTCGTTTTCTGAATGTTGAGCTTTAAGCCAACTTTTTCGCTCTACTCTTTCACCTTCATCAAGAGGCTTTTTAGCTCCTCTTCACTTTCTGCCATAAGGGTGGTGTCATCTGCATATCTGAGGTTATTGATATTTCTCCCGGCAATCTTGATTCCAGCTTGTGTTTCTTCCAGTCCAGCGTTTCTCATGATGTATTCTGCAACTAAGTTAAATAAGCAGGGTGACAATATACAGCCTGGACGTACTCCTTTTCCTATTTGGAACCACTCTGTTGATCCATGTCCAGTTCTAACTGTTGCTTCCTGACCTACATACAGATTTCTCAAGAGGCAGGTGAGGTGGTCTGCTATTCCCATCTGTTTCAGAATTTTCCACAATTTATTGTGATCCACACGGTCAAAGGCTTTGGCATAGTCAATAAAGCAGAAATAGATGTTTTTCTGGAATTCTCTTTCTTTTTCCTTGATCCAGCAGATGTGGGCAATTTGATCTCTGGTTCCTCTGCCTTTTCTAAAACCAGCTTGAACATTAGGGAGTTCACAGTTCACGTATTGCTGAAGCCTGGCTTGGAGAATTTTGAGCATTACTTTACTAGCATGTGAGATGAGTGCAATTGTGCGGTAGTTTGAGCATTCTTTGGCATTGCCTTTCTTTGGTATTGGAATGAAAACTGACCTTTTCCAGTCCTGTGGCCACTGCTGAGTTTTCCAAATTTGCTCCAAGCTCCCAAAATCATGAGTTCTTTTTTTCTTTCTTTTTTTTTTTTTTTTAAATTTTTGTTTATTGTTTCTCTCTGAGTATCCAGTGATACTCTGGAGTATCAGTGGGTGATTACAGCAATATTTGCTGTCAGGACTTTCAGGGAATGATCAAAGGTAGAAAAGGCAAAAGGCCAAGAATTCCACTCCTTTTTAAGCCCATTTTTTCATGATAATTGAGCACTTACACTTTGCTGTCTGTAGTTGATGATCATCATTTAGTGGTCAAAAGAAGAGTAAGATAAATGTGGATCTTTTTAAATTCCCTCTAAGACTTTGTTTTTATAGTCTGATTCATGTTTGAAGCATATATTAATAGATCTCAGAAATTAATAGCAATCAGTGGACACAGCAAATGCTAAGGTTAAGACTAGGGTATCTTCAGATCATAGAAAAATAGAAAATAGAAAAATAAACATTTATGGTTCTGAATTATTTTTCACTGCAAAACACTTAGTGGTGGAAAGTATCTTAGTTTGTTGTAGGTGCTAAGTCAAGGATTTGAAAGGGAATAGTTTATTTTGAAGGAATTCTCAAGAAATAGCACTGGAGGTTTGGGAAAGTAAGACAGGGAAATGAAATAGGGAAGGAATATAGTCAATAAAGGATGTGTTATTGAGCTAGTTACCACTGTGGGCAACCAGAATCAATCCCACTGGAAACTGGGAACTGGGATTGAGTAAAAAGCTCAGGTTTCCCACCTGAGATGCAAGGGAGCTAGAGTATTATCAGCTTCCTTCAGTTACTGGTCAAGGGTGTTTCTAGGGGATATTAATTCTGTGACACTCTTAGGCTGCTAGAAACTAAGCAGTCTCTGGACACAGAAAAATCACTCCAGCCAAAAAGATACAAAGGCTGGCAGTTGAGGTCATGTCTAAACACACAATAAAATGGTAACGGGGGAATGATTAGGATGCCAGCAGAGGTCTGGTGGAAGGAGACACATGGAAGTTAAAACAGAGTTCCTCCAGTGCTTGTTGCTAATAGTCCAGATGAGGCCTCCCACGGCCCCACTGGAAATCAGCCACTGAGGGACTTCCTTTGTGGTGCAGTGGCTAAGAATCCACCTGCCAATGTAGGGGACGCAGGTTCAATCCTGGTCACGGAACAGGATCCCTCATGCCACAAGGCAACCAGGCCTGTGCACTACAAATGGAGAGCCCATACCGCAGCTACTGAGCCCACAGGTTACAACTAGGGAAGCCCGTGCACCATGAGAGAGAGTTCACACACTGCAGTGAAGACCCAGTACAGGGTAAAAAATCAGCCATCGAGTCTAAATCACTGATTGACATGTTGAGGTCATAGTGACTCTTAGTGACTTGCTCCAAGATGCACAGATGTAACAGAGAAATCAGACATCCTGATCTTTAATATATGAGTCTTATGGAAATCAGTGAATTATGCGTCTTCAAATATGTAGAGAGGAAGAAATTAGCTGTCTTGGACTTTCAAGTGAAGCATTCAACGTGGGAACTGCTTAACTTATATTTAGTCCCAACCAGAGTCAGAAGCAGACACGGAGACCTGAGTAGACAGCATCAGGACCCCAAGGGGGGTTCTCAGTTCTCCTCTTACCATGACAGCTGATTATTGTGCCCACAGCATGTCTCTGGGGATAGACAGATTTCCTGTGCCTGCCATGTTTTTGTTCTTGACTCTGACATAAATTGGGCATAGAAAAGTTACAAGAAGTGGGGCTAACATTCCTTATGTCCTTTGAACTAGACCTGGACCAAGTGGTGACCCCATCTTGGCACTTTATCTGGACATAAATTCTCCTGGATTGGTGTTTCGGTCATCACTTTAGTGGGCGGAACTGATTGACCAAAAGTGGGGAAACTCTTGGTTGTTTCACAGCTCACCTGAGTGCTCACAGAGGGGCTCATGTTCATCTGCGCATGAGGATTTCAGTTTGAAATTTTGAAATTACAAAGTAAGGCTGGATTTCAGGTGGAATTCTGACCTGTAATCATCTTGGTTTGATTTGCCTTTCCCCCAACATTGTATAAGAGTTGATATTCAACCCACCTTCAGAAATGGTCCATGCTATGTTTTATCTCTTTATTTTTCACCAATAACAAGTTTAGAGACGTATGTCAAACACCATTTGAAACTGATTGATCAAATTGAGTGGGGACCAAATCTTCCTGCTTCATGGGGAATACCTATACTTCAAATATATGCATATTAACTATGTCATTAACAGACTAGACTGATTTATACAATGCAATAAAAATATCATCCCAGTTAAAATCACACATGCTCACATATATTCAGGGGCAGAATGCTTTTTAAAAAAATTGTTTAAGAAATATAATTTCTTTAATTTTATAAATGACTTCACAATTGTAATATTTGAAAAACATCTGATTGTTGGTGGGGATTTCTATCTAATTTTCATGAAAGGCAAGTAGCTTAGCTTGTCCTCCTGAAGCACTTAACCTGATTTCATATCTTAATTTTTAAAAATGCTATGTAGGAGTTCAAAGACTGTGCCAGACTGTTAAAGGCATTCCTATGAGCCTATCTTCATTATTGATGCAATTCCTCCAGTCTGGGATGAGCAGAGTATAAAGCAATAAATAAGATATGAAGGAGAATAAAAGAACTCTCTGTGACGAGATATTCTCAATTTTAAAACAGAGATTAAGAATCTCTTTTCTCAGTTTTAGCAAAAGGTTTGGAAACAACATAACACGACATACCTTCAAACAGTATTTCTGGACAATAATTTAAATTTATGGTTTCCCAGTTTTTCATGTAAGTACAAGTATATTTACTTTCATAAGTATATATGTATATACATAGACACATATATGTATATGCATATATATACACACTTAAATAATGGAAATTCATTTTAAAAATATTTGTATAACATGGATCTATAAGGCTCAGAAAGAATTCATTACTCATTTTTCCTGGTAATATTTTTAGGCAGTCACTCATTTTTAACTTTATCTAGCCAAACTAAAATTGAATGTGGGATCATGTTTCCTGCCGTTTCTTGTTTTAATTTTTTAAGTGGTAGTCATCAATGAACTACAAAATATTCTATACACCTCCTAAATTTCTGAGATTTTAAAAGCTATGTGTGATGGTGAATGATACCTCTAGTTGAGATGAAGACCAAACAGAGGTCACTATAGGAAGTAAATAATATTGCAGAATTGATCTTAATTCTATAAGACCAAGTCATGGAAAGAAAGTAGAGAACCCTAACAGAGGAGATGGGGATAAAGAATGAATGGTAAAATAAATTCTGTTAAGGAAATACCAGCAGTTAAATCATGTATTATGTGTGGATGTATCACAGATAAATATTTTTCAGTCTTGGAGGCATAAGACAATTTCACATATTCTTAGATGACCTTCTAGCAAAAGAAAAAATTAATTAAAATTATTATATGATATAGTGTCCTAGTTTAGTATCTAAAGAGTCTGATGAGAGCTGGTATAAAAACAAAACTTAAAAAATAAATTTAAAAGACTAAAAGTAAATGCATATACAGAAAACCATGCTAATTCTCTTCTCTAAACTAATTTATAGGTTATTAATTACTTTTGGCTTTTTCCCTGTGTTGTCTTTGTTTGATTTTGTTTTCAAAGTTAAAATGCCAAGGAGCTCATTATTGCTCACTGTATTTAACTGCCCTGTGAAAACCACTAGTGCTTTTATATATACCAGATTCTCATTACAACTGGGTCCATGCAGTGTGGGCTGTGGGGCCTCTGCCTTTGTAATCACTTCTTAAAAATTTGCTCCAGCAACTAATAAACCTGGTCCTTTAGGCCATAGAGAGTTCTTTCATCTCTTTATTCTAATAAAACTTACTAACAACTATAATCTTAACCTTTGGAAGCCTTTGTAATTTACTTTGGTGTACTCATTTCTTTGTCTTCACTGATGAATAGACTAAGCCAACACTGTGCATGTGTGTGCTGTGTTTTCCAGAGGCCAGTCCAGTGCTTGGTATATATATTGGTTATATTATATCTGCCATTAATATTTTTGCTGAATGAACCAACTTTCTTTGGATGGACTTGAGCCAGTCACTTATATGTGATACATTTTTCTCTCCAGGATGATTAAAGCAATATTTCGGTGAAGGTTATACATGATCAGAACTGAACAGTGTCTTCAGTCTGTTGAAGCACAGTGAGTGAAGGGAACAAAGATATTGACCCATAAAAATTAATTAACAAGAAATAACTTCTCCTAAATAAGCAATGGAAACAAAGGATGTGTTGACTGGTCAAAAGGACCATGATTAGAAGTTATGATAGAGAACATATCTAAGTTATCTGTAAGAGGAGTAAATATATTACAAAGTTGTATGCAGATTTGTTCCAACCAGTATTGTTTAAAGGACTATCCAGAGTGTAGAAATGAGATTAAATTCTTAGGTAAAATAGCCCTTTCTTACTCTTCAGTTTTCTCTAGGTTTTTAAACACTACACTTTTCTTCTATGTCCATTACCAGTCAGGGTCATCAAAAAAGGAACTCAACTGTGACCTGGATTCCTGAGAAATAAATCACAATTTCATGCAATGAAGCTCTTGATTCAAACTGTCCTTTAAGCAATGATTCAAGCTCTCTTTAAGCCTCTCATATATAATCACAAGTGGGTAGAGCAATAATAAAATGGAGCAGTCACAACATCTTGATAGGAATAAATATTAGTTCAGTGGAATTAATTTAATAAACATATGTCTGCATTCCCAAGCATTCATGACAGATGGTAGAATATTAATCTAGTTTGTTTTCAGAGCACCTATTTTGCTTTAGATATTCTTGCTGCTGTTTGCTTTGTTGGGAGATTGATTGCTTTCCTGGCCCTAGCTCTTCACTGTCATGCACTCTCTCCCCCTACAGCCATGCCCTTAGACATGTAACTTTATAATTGCCTTCTGCTCTGACTTCAAGCTCAACCAATGTGATTCACAGCGGCAAGTGAACTGGCTCATGTGAAATCCACAGACATGAATTCATAGTGCAGTCAGGCTTACTCTTAGAGTTGCCCTCGGACGCCCTAAGACGAACTTGCCCAGGCTAACCTGCTCGAAGAGGAAACGTGGAGCAGAGCTGGTACCCACAGCTGTCTCAGCCAAGGCCAGCCTAAGTCAGCTGACAGCATTTCTACCTGCAGGCACGTGGGCATGCCAGGTCAGGGCCAGCAGAACCACACAACCCACCCGCGGAAGTGCGAGCCAAAGAGCTGTCTATTGTTTTAAGCCGTTATTTGTTGGGGCAGTTCATTCCATGCCATTAATATGATGATTCCTACCCGATACAATTTGATTTCTCAATATGCAAATATATAATTAATTGTCACTTGTTAATTATAAGTATAAAAGCACCTGGGCAATGAACAGAAATTCTTCAAATATGCCCATGATTCTATTTTAAGGATATGGTATCAAATTAAAGTAAAAAATGCAATAGATTTTTGTTTAAGTTCTGAGACTGTTCAGACTATGATCTCTTCATTTTTTCCCCATAACAAGAATTGAGCAACTACAGAGGAATCCACCTGGCCTGCCTCTTGAATTCTCTAGAATTATATGAAGTTTTTCCATTTGCTAGTATGACAGTAGACTTTAGTAATGCTCTGGAAGGCCATCTCCTCAGCTGCATGGAATAGAATGGGACAATAAATACTTATTATGTCTCACTATTCTACAGGTTGACTAGGCAGATCTAATCTGAGGCAGCATCTTGCCAGTCAGCAATGACCTCACTCACATGTCTAGGCTCTCAGCTAGTATAGCTAAGGCCTCTTGCTAAGAAATCTTTTGTCTCCCAGTGGGCCACCTTGAGTTTGTTCAGATGGTAGCAGAAGCGTTCCTAGCAGCAAGGGAGGGTTTTAAAACCTCTGTTAGCTTCCGCATTGGCCAAACCCAGAGTTAGTCGTTGGGGTGGGAGAGACATGAGGGAAGGGAAGCTTGCAAGGTCATTGTTACAGAGAGCAGAATCATGACAGCCGTTTTGCAGATAATCTACTTCTTATATCACGCCTGTATCTTCTTGATGGGGGACTAGAACCCTACGTGTCCTGCATGCCTATATGTCCTTCCTACATTCTGGCTCATGGAAGATGATCCCACCCCTGTTTTACAGTGTAGGTTTTACTATTCATAGTTATGGTGAGACCAACAGATCAGAAGACAGCTGCCACTGGAAAGACAGTTTGCTCCTCATAGTGCCTGAAAGGAGGGCACACACCGTGGCACAATGGGCCTTATGGAGAAGCAGCAGGGTCAGTCAGGAGGAGAAAGCAGAAAAGGGAAAATGTAGACGAGAGCCATTACTGTGGCTTCTGCTGGAAGGGATGGGCGAGGTGGGTCAGCAGGCAAGGATCGGCTGGTTTGAATAATTTCAGTGGGAGCTGGGGTGTAGGTGTTAGCCCTGGGGATCAGGGCAGGGAGCAGAAGGGCCCAACAGAGGAAGTGGGGTGGGCTGGCGGGTGGTGGCTCTGAATTGGTTGGTTTGTATATGAACCTTCAGCATGAACTGTTTACTCTTCTTGGTAAACTGTCTACTGGCCTGGAAGAGGCCGGGAAGTTAGCCCTGGAAGGGGGACTCCCTTCAGTGCCACTAAAGCCTGAGGAGATGTCAAACATCAGAAAAGTAAAAAATAAGAAGGCATGATTATTACAACCCGCATCTGAAAATTATATTCCTAAAGCAATAATATATTACTGTTCTGAGAGTAAGTTTCAATTTTATTTCATAAAATCATGTAAACTGGCCCCCTGGTGATACAATGACCACAACATTCTCAAAATATTTTTAAAGGATTTCTCAGTCCCATTTGACTTCTGGCTATCTTTTTTCTGGGATTTTTATTATTTTTTTTTTGGCAGTGTTCAACATTAACACAGGACCATCTTAGCATTCTGCTAAATATATGTAAAAAATATATGACACACTCTCTGAATGGACAAAAATGTTTTCAGGGAAAGCCATCTCAGATAAGTAGAAGGCAGTGTCAGCTAAATAGACTTTAATGATGATTTATTTAGTACCTGCTATGTGCCAGGCACAACGATAAATGCTGTGGGATTTTAATCAAATGGCATTTAGACTCTCAAGGGGCTCACAATTTACTGAGCACAAATTATAGGAAAACAAATGATTGAGCTACAGTTAGAAGTCAACTCTGTTGAAATGAGTCACAAACAGCTTCAGATAGATCTTCAAGATGGACCTTCAAGGATGAATTTGACACTTGGGTGTGGGTAACATCTCAGGCAATGGAAACTGTATATTCAAAGGCACAGAAGTAGAAATGAGCTAGTCATAAGGAGCTAAAAACATTTCCTGTATGACCAGAACCTGGGATACCTATGGAAAAGTGGTGAGAAATTAGGCTAAGCAGGAAGTTCATGATCAACGAGGGTCTTAAACGCTGTACTAAGGAATTTACCCCACCAACAGTAAGGGACAATTTATGAGTTTTAATCAGAAAAAATAATATGAAAAAGCTTCATTTTTTAAAGGTTTGGGGGGCTCTACTATAGAGGATCCTGTACTCACTTAGGGTAGGGATTCTATCTGTCTTTTTCACATCTGTTCCCCAGCACCTAATGAAGCACCTAGTCCTTAGTACACATTCATGCAGTTGAGACCACTGTGTTAATTACATGTCCCACATGCTTTCCTGCATTTTGCAGTTTTCCTTGCAGTTAAATTGGAGCCTTGTAATTGCTCTGGCCGATGACTGTTAACAGAAGTGATGTGGTGACCATTTGGATGTGGAAGGTGAAGATGAGAGATAAACCTAGAATGACTCCCAAAATCTTGCTTCAATCATTCAGAAATGATTATAAGGAATAAGTTTGGGATAAAGATAATTGGCTCCATTTTGGATATCTTGAGTTCAAATAACTATGAGATGAACTTTGCATCAGAATAGCGCTAAATGTTGCAATGCATAATATAGACAACTACTATGGTCAGTCAGAAAGAACAATATTAAAACATATAGCACTTTATGGAGAATGCTACAGCGGCCCACCAGCCAAGGTTGCCTGTCCAGGATTGAGGAGTTTCCCCGGGATGCAAGGGAAAATTTCTGTGCCAAAACTGAGATAGCCCAGGTAAACAAGGATGGCTGGTCACCCTTACATCTGCTTTGCTATACCACCTGAATTCAGAAATCTGGATTAAAGAGATCTAGACTTTTCCAAACTTCTGTATCTCAGCTACCATTCAGTTCCAAAGACCATGAATCTTGATTTGGCAGGATAAGAAATAAAATGTGAATGCTGTAAGCCAGAGTCATGCTGGTACCAACTCACATCAGCTCACAAGAGCGAATTCTGCTCATTTCTTCCCAACTCCATATTTAGGGAGTCAGGCTGATAGGTCAGAATTGGCTATGCTGGTAGAATTCCTATGCTAGAGATTGGCAAATAGTACTACAAATCGGGGCCACCCCAGAACTGGGTTTTAAATGTTCATGAGTACACCACTGCCCAAAGCGGAGTTGAAAAAGTGTGGCAGACATTGCATCGTGGGCTCAGTCACTGGAGGTGCAGCTGGTGCTCCACACCATCCCTTTCCTAAGGCAGTGCATCTATCCTCCAGATGCTGTGTGTCCTGGCTGCCAACAACTCTTAGCCACCCCCTTCATCTGAGAACTGTCCTCAGCTGACGGGAGCTGCCTTGCCTGGAAATGCATGGACGGTAATATCCTGCACCCAGTGGTGGCCTGTAGCCAAAGACTGACTCATAGGCGTAGCATCCAAGGTCAGCCCTCCTGCCACAAGCTGGGACAACACTGTGGTACCCTGTGTGTGCCAGTACTCCCTCTGGGATCATGCTGAGACTAGTCACAGATGGAATCACATCCTTGCCCACCTGCTTCCCCTTCTCCATCTTGCTTCTCTCATTTCCTTATGTGTTTTTTCCCAAGAGTCTCTTTTAAAAAAATCACTGGCTTAAGAGTTCCCATCCTGACCTGCAGATTTTCATACTCAGTGAAGTAAGCCAGACTGGGAAAGACAAATATCATATGATATCACTTATATGTATAAAATCTTTTTAAAAGGATACAAATGAACCCATTTACAAAACAGAAATAGAGCCACAAACATAGAAAACAAACTTATGGTTACTACAGGGGAAAGAGGCAGGGAATAAATTAGGAGTCTGAGATTAACATATGTAACTCCTATATATAAAATAGATATAACCAACAAGGACCTACTGTATAGCACAGGGAACTCTAATCAATATTTTGTAATAACCTATAAGGGAAATGAATCTGAAAAACAGCATAAGAGACTCCCCATTTTAGGCTCTGCTTTTAGGGAAAATGACTTATCATACCCAGTCCAGAAGAACCTCTACTGAATGAACATATGATCCCTGGTATATCTCATGTGCTAACTAATGAATGTCAAAAGAACTTTTGATATTCATCCTTCCTTTGAGCAAAGAGCATCCCTTTGATTCTTGAGCTTTCTGGAATCTCATTTGTAACTCTCCCTCCTTCTTTGTACATATCTAGTAGTAACCTCAAAATGTTTTGAGGGGAGTTTTCAATTTTGCATTTTGCACTTTGGATCCTCCTTTGTTTAACTAAGTTGAGAAAGGAGAAATGAAACTCTAGTGTATTCGCATGACATTTAAGGTAGAGCAATTCAGTGGCAATAGGCAATCACGTGGAGCAGCCATTAAGGGCTGAATTATACCATCTGTAGCTACTTAACATGCTGAACCATTCCTCTCTGTCTGGAAAAATCATAAAAAGGGGCCTGTCAGCACTCTGAGTCACTGCTAAGAAGCTTATGCATCCTCACACCTGCATTTAAATGAGTGTTTCCGGGGCAAAATACAAAGACCCTAGAGAAATGAAATGAAGCACTTTAGCAGTGAAAAATAATATTAGTTTCCATCTGCATTTGTAAATTAACTGCAGGAAGAACACTTCTGGAGTTAGTTTATTAATAAGAATCATTTTGAATAACTTTCTAAAAAATAACATGTATTTTTAAAACATGGATAGATCATATAAGGATTATAAACAAGTGGCAAAATTTGATGATATCCAAAATATGAAGGAATAGTAACTGGTAGGATGCCTTGCTCCATGCCAAATAGGAATTATATAAATATTGAAATACATAAATCATATCAGCAGTAAGATTCAGAACCAGTAATTGTGAATATCTCATCTTTAGTTTCCTCTTTCTTAAATTTTGGATGGAGGAACCTGGTAGGCAACAGTCCATGGGGTCGCAAAGAGTTGGACACGACTGAGCAACTTCACCTTCTTAAATTTTATATTTTATCAGGGTATAACTTACATTGAGTATAATGACTAAATCTTAGTGGTATGTCTTAATAAATTTATAGACACATACACACACACACAATCATCACTTATATAGAGATAGAACATTTCTAGTACTCCAGAAAGCTCCTTCAATTATCTCCCCACCAAAAGTAACCACCATCTGACCTTACACTGTAGATTTTTCTAGATTCTCATTTATCTGTGGAATTATTGTTTCCTTTAATACTATGACTAGTAAGTCATAGTAACCTTTCATTGCCTATTTCAAACATCTCTTTCATCCACCATTATCTCAAGACTCATTAGCCTTTTGCTTCATGGAAGAGCTCACCTTCTTATCATCCCCACTGGGCACCTTTATTCATGTGATAGTCAGTCTTAATGTGATCCTTGGAGATTTTGCCCACTTTCTGGAGCAAAACACATCCCAGACCTCGGCACTTCTGTTCTGGATGCATATCTGCAAATTGTAGGACCCAACTCTAGATCCTTTCAGGATCTCTTATCTGCCAGAGATAAGTCACACCTCAAGCTAGTGCCACCATACCGTCATATGAGCAAGGGCCATAAGGGATAGACTCCATTGCTACTCCTCAAGTTTACTAACTTAAATATGCACACCTCAGAAGACGTCACTGTTTGACTCATCCTTAGACCAGCCTCTTGCAGAATTTTTCAGGATGAGATGGAGTGGGAAAAAACTACAACCTCTTCTCTTTGCATGGTGCTGTATACACATTTTACTCCGTTACAACCCAGCAGTGTCTAATTTCTGGTATACCATGTTTGTTCATGTCTCCACACCTTTAATCATATTGTACATCTTTTTAGAACTACCAAGTTTTTACGTTTCTTGACTTCAGTTCTTTTCCTTTCCCTCGAGTCTTGGGTGATTGTCACAACCTAGAATGCCAAGGTTTTGCCTTTTCATACTGTTCCTGGGGTTCTCAAGGCAAGAATACTGAAGTGGCTTGCCATTCCCTTCTCTAGTGGACCACATTCTGTCAGAACTCTCTACCATGACCTCACCGTCTTGGGTGGCCCTACATGGCATGGCTCATAGTTTCATTGAATTAGACAAGGCTGTGGCCCATGTGATCAGATTGGTTAGTTTCCTATGATTGTGGTTTTCAGTCTATCTGCCCTCTGATGGAGAAGGATAAGAGGCTTCTGGAAGCCTCCTGATGGGAGACACAGACTGAGAGGGAAACTGGGTGTTGTTCTGCTGGGCAGGGCCATGTTCAGTAAATCTTTAATTCAATTTTCTATTGATGGGTGGGGCTGTGTTCCCTCTCTGTTGCTTGACCTGAGACCAAACTACAGTGGAGGTAATGAAGATAATGGCAACTTCCTTCAAAAGGTCCCTTGCATGCACTGCTGCACTCAGTGCCCCTGACCCTGCAGCAGTCCACCGCCGACCCACGCCTCTGCCAGAGACTCCTGGACACTCACGGGCAAGTCTGGGTCAGTCTCTTGTGTGGTCCCTGCTCCTTTCTCCTGGGTCCTGGTGTACACAAGGTTTTGTTTGTGCCCTCCAAGAGTCTATTTCCCCAGTCCTGTGTAAGTTCTGGTGGCTCTATGGTGGGGTTAATAGCAACCTCCTCCAAGAGAGCTTATGCCATACCCTTGCAGGTCTGTTGCACCCAGAGCCCCTGCAGCAGTCCACTGCTGACCCATACCTCCACAGGAGGCACTCAGACACACTTCTGGCTCAGTCTCTGTGGGTTGGGCATGCGTTTTGTGGCTTCCCAGCTCTGAGCACCTCAGATGACCAGGCGCTTGGCGGGGTGCACTGTCCCTGGTGGGCCGTGTGTCTTAATCACTTCCCCGGCCCTGGCCACTCAGCTTCCCGGTGGGCCGCGAGAGCACCGTCTCAGGTGTGCTGCATGTCTCCTCTGGGAGCTGATCGCAGGCTGCTATCCTCCTGCAGGACATCACCCATTCGGAATCTCAGGAATATGTGGTTAGCAGCTGGGAGCCTGCTCACAGTTTGGTGGAAGATGCCATCTCTGGGGCTGAGATTGTAGCAGTCCCTTGCCTTCTGACTCTGGCTGTCATAAGCCTGCATCTCTGGGGAAGGGGCCAGTACCAGCTGGCTAGCTCTCCTCTGGTAGTCACTCAGTCCTTTGTTCTGTGAGTGGGCCAGGCTGCCCATTAGGTTGTTAGGTTAGAGTCTTTCACAGGAAATTTCTCCTTTCTACAGTTGTGGTTAGCTGTGTATTATGTTGGTTTTTTGTTTTTTTCTTCTAGTTATGTTGCCTTCTGAGATTCCAAAACTCCCCACAGACCTGCCTATAAGAGGATTTCCTACTGTGTGGAAACTTCTCCTTCACAACTCCCTCCCCAGGACAGGTTTCCATCTCTAACTCTTTTGTCTGCCTTTCTGTCTTTTATATTTTGTCCTACCTCCTTTCGAAGAGAATGGGCTGCCTTTCTAGGTCCCTGGTATACTCTGTAAGTGTTCAGAATTTGTTTTGTGGAAGTTGCTCAGCATTCAAATGATCTTTTGATGAATTTGTGGGGAAGAAACTGGTCTCCCCATCTTATTCCTCCACCATCTTGGCATGAAAAGGTAAAAAGGTATGACACTGAAAGATGAACTCCCTTGGCCTGTAGGGGCTCAATATACTACTGGACAAGAGTGGAGAAATAACTCCAAAAAGAATGAAGATAAGGAGAGGAAGCAAAAACAACACCCAGCTGTGGATGTGACAGGTGATGGAAGTAAAGTCTGATGTTATAAAGAGCAATACCGCATAGGAACCTGGAATATTAGGCCCATGAATCAAGGCAAATTGGAAGTGTTCAAAAGGAGATGGCAAGAGTGAACATTGACATTCTAGGAATCAACGAACTAAAATGGACTGGAATGGGTGAATTGAACTCAGATGACCATTATATCTTCTACTGTGGGCAGGAATCCCTTAGAAGAAATGGAGTAGCCATCCTAGTCAACAAAAGAATCCAAAACGCAATACTTGGATGAAATCTCAAAAATGACAGGATGATCTCTGTTCATTTCCAAGGCAAACCATTCAATATCTCACTAATCCAAGTCTATACTCCAACCAGTAATGCTGAAGAAGCTGAAGCTGAATGGTTCTATGAAGATATACAAAACCTTCTAGAATATTCATACTACCACACAATTGCATTCATCTCACATGCTAGTAAACTAATGCTCAAAATTCTCCAAGCCAGGCTTCAACAGTACATGAACCGTGAACTTCCAGATGTCCAAGCTGGATTAGAAAAGGCAGAGGAACCAGAGATCAAATTGCCAACATCTGTTGGACCATCAAAAAAGAAAGAGTTCCAGAAAAATATCTACTTCTGCCTTATTGACCATGCCAAAGGCTTTGGCAGTGTGGATCACAATAATCTGTGGAAAATTCTTCAAGAGATGGGAATACCAGACCACCTGACCTGCCTCTTGAGAAATCTGTATGCAGGTCAAGAAGCAACAGTTAGAACTGGACGTGGAACAACAGACTGGTTCCAAATCGGGAAAGGAGTACGTCAAGGTAGTATACTGTCACCCTGATTATTTGACTCATATGCAGAGTACATCATGAGAAACGCTGGGCTGGAGGAAGCACGAACTGGTATCAGGATTTCCAGGAGAAATATCAATAACCTCAGATATACAGATGACACCACCCTTACGGCAGAAAGTGAAGAACTAAAGAGCCTCTTGATGAAAGTGAAAGAGGAGAGTGAAAAAGTTGGCTTAAATCTCAACATTGAGAAAACTAAGATCATGGCATCCAGCCCCATCACTTCATGGCAAATAGACAGTGAAACAGTGGAAACAGTGACAGACTTTATTTTCTTGGGCTCCAAAATCACTGCAGATGGTGACTCCAGTGACGCTTGCTCCTTGGAAGAAAAGCTATGACCAACCTAGACAGCATATTAAAAATCAGAGACATTACTCTACCAACAAAGGTCCATCTAGTCAAAGCTATGATTTTTCCAGTAGTCATGTATGGATGTTAAGAGTTGAACTATTAATAAAGCTGAGCGCCAAAGAATCGACGCATTTGAACTTTGTGTTGGAGAAGACTTTTGATAGTCCCTTGGACTACAAAAATATCCAACCAGTCACTCCTAAAGGAAATAAGTCCTGAATATTCATTGGAAAGACAGATGCTGTAGCTGAAACTCTAATACTTTGGCCACCTGATGCAAAGAACTGACTCATTGAAAAAGACCCTGATGCTGGGAAAGATTGAAGCTGGGAGGAGAAGGAACGACAGAGAATGAGATTGTTGGATGGAATCACTGACTAGATGGACATGAGTTTGAGTAAGCTCCAGGAGTTGGTGATGGACAAGGAGGCCTGTCATGCTGCATTCTATGGGGTCGCAAATAGTCAGACACAAGCGAGGAAGTGGACTGAACTGACCTGAGAATGCCAAGTTAAGTCTTTATCCTCTGAGTCCTCATGCTATTTTTTTTTAAGTATTACTTCCACTGTTTCCCAAACTTGAGGCAACCCTGCTCCTTAACATCCCCTGCTCCTTGACAGCTCCATGTGTTCAATATTCTCCATTCTTTAAATTCAATTTTGGACACTACCTCTTATTTCCAATTCCTATCGAATCAAATTTGTTGTTTCCTCTCTATGCAAATTTGACAGTTTGTTAATACCTCTTCATGGTTTTCACATTTTATATTTCCTGCCAAACTGTAAGAACTCCTTGAGAGAGGGAACCATGTCTTATTCAATATTGTATTTCAATCCACTCTAGCACCCAGCTCAGCACCCCCAGATTCAATTAACACCCCCTGAATGCAGGCAGACCTAGTGAATAAACATGACTCATTGATTAATCACCTCAATTAAACTGGGTCAAAGACATTTTATGATATTGTTTCCACTGTCTGAGTTTAGAAAAGCAGTATGACTTACAGAATTGCCATGACCTTGATATCACAGAAGATGTGTCTTAAGAGTCAGCTTTCTGGATCATTTCACCAATCTCAGTTTTGACTTTTATTCGAGGCACATTTTTCACAAAGAAAACATGTTAAACAACTAAATGTAACGATAGAATATTTCTTGTTAATATGAAACAGAGTAGAAAAGGAAATTTGCCTTTAAAAGCAGATGATGTTTTCTTGGTGTGTATGCCCAGCAGTGGGATTGCTGGGTCATAAGGCAGTTCTATTTCCAGTTTTTGAAGGAATCTCCACACTGTTCTCCATAGTGGCCGTGCTAGTTTGCATTCCCACCAACAGTGTAAGAGGGTTCCCTTTTCTCCACACCCTCTCCAGCATTTATTGCTTGTAGACTTTTGGATTGCAGCCATTCTGACTGGTGTGAAATGGTACCTCATTGTGGTCTTGATTTGCCTTTCTCTGATAATGAGTGATGTTGAGCATCTTTTCATGTGTTTGTTAGCCATCCGTATGTCTTCTTTGGAGAAATGTCTATTTAGTTCTTTGGCCCATTTTTTGATTGGGTTGTTTATTTTTCTGGAATTGAGCTACAGGAAACTAGAATTGAAAGAGACACAAGTACCCCAATGTTCTTCGCAGCACTGTTTATAATAGCCAGGACATGGAAGCAACCTAGATGTCCATCAGCAGATGAATGGATAAGAAAGCTGTGGTACATACATACAATGGAGTATTATTCAGCCATCAAAAAGAATACATTTGAATCAGTTCTAATGAGGTGGATGAAACTGGAGCCGATTATACAGAGTGAAATAAGCCAGAAAGAAAAACACCAATACAGTATACTAACACATATACATGAAATTTAGGAAGATGGTAATGATGACCATGTATGCGAGACAGCAAAAGAGACGCAGATGTTCAGAACAGACTTTTTGACTCTGTGGGAGAGGGTGGGATAATTTGGGAGAATGGCATTGAAACATGTATAATATCATATAAGAAATGAATCACCAGTGTAGGTTCGATGCAGGATACAGGATGCTTGGGGCTGGTGCACTGGGAGAACCCAGAGGGATGGTATGGGGGTATGGGGAGGGAAGAGGGAGGGACGTTCAGGAGTGGGAACTTATGTACACCTGTGACGGATTCATGTTGATGTATGGCAAAACCACTACAGTATTGTAAAGTAAGAAAGATAATAATAATAAAATTAGAACAAAAACCAGATGACGTGCCAGTGACTAGGCCAGGCTTGCTAATCTCCCTACTCCCTGATGGCCTTGTATAGTCTAATACTGTGCCATAGACCCTAGCAATCACTCTCAAATAGGAAAAGCTTGTTATATTAGATTTGCAGGTTCAACAGGTCTCCTTTTCGTATTTGTTTTGATGAAAATTAGATTAAGAGCAATTTAAGTTTTCCTCTATACCTTTTAAGCAAATAGCATTCAAAAATTTAATTTGTGAGTCCAGAAATCCAGAACCATGATATCAAAGTCTGAGCTATAAAAACAGTCAGCTATAAAAACAGAGACCCTTATATAAACACACTGTGGAATCTTTGAGACATATGTCTTCAGCATCACATGGTTTGTTTTAGTTTAGGAGTTCATAAAAGTGTAGAAGATGAGCTTTCAGAAGTTATATAATGATGATATTTTTATTAAATTTGCAGGCCTAAAAATATCTTTTAGTAGATGAAAGTATTTTTACTTAGCAAAAGCATTATATAGTTTGTAAAACTGTGCCAAAATTTTAAGAACAAAAAGTGATCTGCTTTCTTTGCTATTTTAGAAGACTAATGTCAAAGCTAATATAAAAACTGTTGGGAACTCCAAAAGGGGAATGATGAAGGATCCACTTAGCTCTGAGCATTACCAATAGAGAATTCTCCGAGGGCTTATACTAAATGAGTTGGGTTATTATTAATTGGTAGAAACTAAAACAATTATCTGACCATGCACAGCACTGTTCTTCCTGTATACCCTGCCAGGGACTCTCTCGAGAGGGAGTGTGGTAGTTTAATTCTATTCTTTCTTATGTAATAATATCATTATGGTTCAAGTAAGGGGGAATTCCAACAAGAATGTATGCCAGGGACTTCCCTGAAGATCCAATGGTTAAGACTCCACACTTCCAATATAGGGGGTGCGGATATGATTCCTGGTTGGGGAAATAAGATCCTGTGTGACTGAAAAAATATATATATTCCAGCCCATCCAAGGGAGAACTCCATGGCATTCCAAGGAGTTAGAAAAAACCAAACATGAAGTAGCAAAATAAATCTGAGAGCAGAGACACTCCTTATTGAAGACGTCAGGAGTCTTTTGTTTTTCTATTTTCTAATTTTTCTTTCTGTTTTTGAGAGTGCTTGCATTCACCCTGCTTGCATGGGGGAGAAATAACATAGCTGTACATTTTCACCATTGTGTCCCATGGTGTGCTGCAGTCCATGGGGTTGGGAAGAGTTGGACACAACTGGGTGACTGAACAACAACGACATTTGTCACCATTGTGTCCCAGTTAATAATACTCTTACCTGAGGTTGTAAATTTTTCAAATTAGTGGAGTAGTAATACAGAATTGCTTATACTGGCATTTGTGTATGTAACATAGTAATTAAAGCCCAAGAAACAAGTTGCACATGAAGTCAGAGGTCCTGAGTTCTAGTTTCCCCAAGCAGGGTGGCCATGGACTAATTATTAAACATTTCTGAATGTTCCAGTCCATGACTGTAAAACAGAAATGTTGAATCAGGTGACTTTTCAAGTCACTTTTGAAACTGTAAGATTTTACATAACCACTTCAATCTCCACCAAAATAATTTCAAAAAAAAAAAAAAAAAAAGATCGAAACTAAATTTGCTTGTCCTTTTGGACAAAGTTCCTTCTAGTCAAAGCTATGGTTTTACAGAGTCAAGTATGGGTGTGAGAGTTGGACCAAAACGAAGGCTAAATACCAAAGAATTGATGCTTTTAAACTGTGGTGTTGGAGAAGACTCTTGAGACTCCCTTGGACAGCAAGGAGATCCAACCAGTCGATCCTAAAGGAACTCAATCCTGAATATACATTGGAAGGACTGATGCTGAAGCTGAAACTCCAATACTTTGGCCATTTGATGTGAAGAACTGACTTATTAGAAAATACCCTGTTGCTGGGAAAGATTGAAGGCGGGAGGAGAAGGGGATGACAGAGGATGAGATGCTTGGATGGCATCACCAACTCAATGGACAGGAGTTTGAGCAAGCTCCAGGAGATGGTGAAGGACAGGGAAGCCTGGTGTGCTACATTCCCTGGGGTCATAAAGTGTCAGACACGACTGAGCAAGTGAACAACAATAATGGGGCAAAGCCAAACTCACCCAGGGTGTCATTTCTAAACCGGATGACTCTGAGCTAGTTTGCTTTGTATCAGAGTAAAGTGGAGGCATCCATATTTGTTGGAGAGCTTTTAGATGTTGATGGAGAACCAAGTTTGAAATAAGTCATCTAAACCTCCTTATGTTAACTGGCATGATCTCCCCTTACTTTGAGACAAGGTTTGTTCTGAAAAACTTGTTACTTTCATGGTTCGATTTATGTCTCTCACCCTCCTTCCCTGTTTCGAGCTCTACCACCATGCTACTACTATTTAATCTCCTACAACTGAATGAGTTCAACTTTAAAGAGACCTGGAGTTCATCTAATTTTACATTCTTAAAAACACACTTTAGGGACTTCCCTGCCAGTCCAGTGGTTAAGACGTTCCCTTCTAATGCAAGGTGGATGTGCTCATTCCCTGGTCAAGGAACTAAGATCCCATATGCCTCACAGCCAAAACAAATAGAAAAAAAAGGCAGTATTGTAACAAATTCAATGAATATTTTTTAAATGGTCCACATAAAAAAATTCTTTTTAATTGTAAACACATTTTCAAGTGGGGCATCACCTTTTCGAAGATAAGAATTCAATTTGTCTGATGAAACTGGTTTGAAACTGGCTTGATCATAAAAGACAAAGCAGTTTTCTAATATCCATATGGATGTTCTATATAAAGGACAGTGTTTGACACCAAGTTTTGAGGCTTTTTTTTTCATTAGACAAAGGCAAGTTTGACTGTCAAATCCCAGAAGAAAGCTTCTTAAAACAGACCTTAAACAGCCTTAAGTTAAAGCTGCTGCTAAGTCGCTTCATTCGTGTCCGACTCTGTGCGACCCCATAGACAGCAGCCCACCAGGCTCCCCCGTCCCTGAGCTTCTCCAGGCAAGAACACTGGAGTGGGTTGCCATTTCCTTCTCCAATGCAGGAAAGTGAAAAGTGAAAGTGAAGTCACTCTCTTAGCGACCCCATGGACTGCAGCCTTCCAGGCTCCTCCGTCCATGGGATTTTCCAGGCAAGAGTACTGGAGTGGGATGCCATTGCCTTCTGGTATATAAACTACAAAATGGCATTTAAAGAGGGTTGGAGATACTAATTAAAATGGGTTTACTGAAATGCCAGGAGTATCATCACTTCTAAAAACTGAATTAAACACTGAATGTCAATGGTGAATTAACATGAATAGACTTATCTATCCCTGTCCAAAAGTATTTTATCCACAAAATGTGTAATACACAACCATTAATCAGAGGTCATGTATTCTAGCTGAAACCAAATCAAAATTTTTAGAATTCTAATAGAGGAATGCATTCAGGTCAAAGAATATTAACAGAAAAGCTTCCATTACTGAAAGGGCAAACAGAGAGAGTCTTTAAAGAATCTTAGAAATTATGCTTAATTATTCTCTTGATCTATTGTTCTTGATGATTTAGAAAACCTGTGTGCTGTGAGTTACACTACATTAATTACAGTAGTGTCAAATATGTAGGCCTTTCTTTTTTAAAAAAAGAGCTTAATTTCTATGGCTTCTAAAAGTGAACTGAACAGTTTAAAGCTGGTATCTCAGTTGAGATCTTTCCTTGGTCTTCCCAAGCAATAGAATTTTTCTAAAGGCTTGCCTATTGGAGAACCGGGCTCCCAAAGCAGTTAAATCCCCCATTAGAGGTCCAGCATATAGCTTTTGTTCTGTTTTTTGTCCATAGCACACCTTGGCTTCAAGCACCCCAGATATATAAAACTCACTGTTGAAGTACTACATTGTTTGTATCGTAGGATCATTTGAACTGTATTAAGAACCCTGAAACCATAAAAAAAGAAAGATTTATTGTCTATGGAAAACAGAATAAGTGCTCTAGCAAGAAGCCACTCCAGTGTTCTTGCCTGGAGAATCCCAGGGACGGAGGAGCCTGCTGTCTATGGGGTCACACAGAGTCGGACACGACTGAAGCGACTTAGCAGCAGCAGCAGCAGCTCTAGCAAGAAAGAAATTTTGATTTTCACTTATTTTGGAAAACTGAAATATTCCAGATGCTTTTGTTTATTTTTTATTATTTTTGCTCATTGACTTAACTCACTATGAAAGGAACTTGTCACTAAAAATACATTTCAAGAATCAAGTGCCCTTTTTTTGGTATACATTCCTCTAAATCTAGGATTAAGCCCAATGTTTAAGGTTTTCAAAGTGGCTCTAATCCAAAATCAAGTTAACATTTGCACTTTCCCCGAAGTGGAACTCCCAAGATAGCTTTTTGAGCTATCCTTGATGGTGGGTTTTAGCATCACCAACTGGCTCCAACTGGGCCATTTGCTCTCTCTATGAAGATGAGGGAGTCTTAAACACTGAAACAAGAGTCAAAGTTTGTCAGTTCAACTGTTTCTGAATTCACAGATCAGTGGTTATCAAATTTTGGTCCCAAGACCCACATCCTCTGCTGCTGCTGCTAAGTCACTTCAGTCGTGTCCGACTCTGTGCGACCCAATAGACGGAAGCCCACCAGGCTCCCCCATCCCCAGGATTCTCCAGGCAAAAACACTGGAGTGGGTTGCCATTTCCTTCTCCACCCACATCCTCTAGGAACTTCTTAGAAATGCAAGATCTCAGGTCTCACCTTATTGAATCACACTCCTGGGATGGGGATCAGCAATGTGTATTAACCAACCCTGTAAGTGATTCTGATGCACATGTAAGTTTGAGAGCCACTTTTGCACTAACACATACTTGAGTTTCAACTTGATACTAACCAGTAATTCCATCGTTTAGAATTAGCAGCTTTCACTTTTGCTTTTTTTTTAATTTTAATATTTTATTTAACCTGGCATATCCAAAATATCATTTCAGCATGTAACTACTTTTTAAATAATTAGTGAGTATTTTATATTCTTTTTTATAGTGTTTTCAAAATCCAGTGTGTATTTTTCATAAATTATTTTTTATTGAAGGATAGTTGCTTTACAGAATTTTGCTAATTAATTTTGTCAAACCTCAGCAAGAATCAGCCGTAGGTATACATATATCCCCTCCCTTTTGAACCTTCCTCCCATCTCCCTCCCCATATAGAGCCCCTGTTTGAGTTTCCTGAGCCACATGGCAAATTCCTGTTGGCTATCTAGTTTACATATGGTAATGTAAGTGTCCATGTTACTCTCTCCATACATCTCACCCTCTCCTCCCGTCTCCCCATGTCCAGAAGTCTATTCTCTATGTCTGTTTCTCCACTGCTGCCCTGTGAATAAATTCTTCAGTACCATTTTTCTAGATTCCGTATATATGAGTTAGAATACGATATTTATCTGACCCCCCTTCTGATACTGTAAAGCAATTATATAAACATTTATATATATTCTGTGAGTAGAGTTTTAATCCTTATGGAATCTACTTTTTTAATTTCTAATATTCTTTTCCATAGTGATTTATCACAGCATGCTGAATATAGTTCACTCACCGTGCTGTAGAGTAGGACCTTGTTGTTTATTGTCTTTAAGGACTCTAATATAGATGTTTTCCTTTATGATATGCTCTCAGAGTGTCCCCTGCAGTTATGCATCACAAAATTCTTAAAGTATTGTCTTTTGTGGGTAAAGGATTTGTTACTGAACAAAATCAGTTTCATTAGGAGATTTTTTTCCGTAAATAAAAAAAAATCTTATGAAGATTCACTTAAAGTGAAAAACAAAGATTAAGTTTTAAATTAACATTTTATTATATAAACCTCCCCACTGTCTATTTATTTATCTCTAATATAAAAACATATTTTATATTAGAAATATTATAGAGACAAATATAAAAAATAGAAAACAATTTTCCTGAATCTTCACAACTAACTTTGCCAACTAAGGTCCGTCTAGTCAAGGCTATGGTTTTTCCAGTGGTCATGTATGGATGTGAGAGTTGGACTGTGAAGAAGGCTGAGCACTGAAGAATTGATGCTTTTGAACTGTGGTGGTGGTGAAGACTCTTGAGAGTCCCTTGGACTGCAAGGAGATCCAACCAGTCCATTCTGAAGGAGATCAACCCTGGGATTTCTTTGGAAGGAATGATGCTAAAGCTGAAACTCCAGTACTTTGGCCACCTCATGCGAAGAGTTGACTCATTGGAAAAGACTCTGATGCTGGGAGGGATTGGAGGCAGGAGGGGAAGGGGATGACCAAGGATGAGATGGCTGGATGGCATCACGGACTCGATGGACGTGAGTCTGAGTGAACCCTGGGAGATGGTGATGGACAGGGAGGCCTGGTGTGCTGCGATTCATGGGGTCGCAAAGAGTCGGACACGACTGAGCGACTGAACTGAACAGAAGAAATAACATCCGCTATATCTTGTGAGCACAGAGCACACGTGCACAAACCACAGTTAATAATGCACAACATATTCCAGTTTGAAACCTGTTTTCCCCTTAGCATATCATATTTCCCTTGACAGGAAGTGTTCTTCCTTATTATCAGTACCACTTTAAAGGCTGCCTAGTATTCCAGCCTACAGGTTTAATGTACTAGATTAATTGATTATTTCTCCACAGATGAATATAATCATTGTACCACTGAGAACTGACATCCTTAGTTGTCATTGTTCAATTGCTAAGTCATTGCCAACTCTTTGTGACCCCCACAGGCTACAGCATGCCAGTCTCCTATGTCCTGCACTATCTCCCGGAATTTGTTCAAATTCATGTGCATTGAGTCAGTAATGTTATCTAACCATATCTTTGTCTGCCACCACTTTCTCCTTCTGCCCTCAATCTTTCCCAGCATCGGGGTCTTTTCCAGTGAGTCAGCTCTTCACATCAGGTGGCCAAAGTGTTGGAGCTTCAGCTTCAGCAATAGTTCTTCCAGTGACTATTCAGAGTTGATTTCCTTTAGGACTGACTGGTTTGATCTCCTTGCTGTCCAAGGGACTCTCAAGATTCTCCTCCAACACCATAGTTCAAAAGCATCAATTCTTTGGCGCTCAGCCTTCTTTATGGTCCAGCTCTCATATCCGTACATGACTACTGGAAAAACCATAGCTTTGACTATAAGGACCTTTGTAGGCAAAGTGATGTGTCTGCTTTTTAACACAGTGTCTAGCTGTCTAAGTTTGTCATAGCATCCTTATACCTAAGTTTTTGTGCTTTTACTGATTATTTTTCTACTATATTGATATGTAAGGTCTCTGTTTACACTAAAAATATCAACCTTTCTCTTTATCTGTCAAATATTTTTTCCAATATTCTTTTTAATATTGTCTTCCATCTGAATATTATATGAAAATATATCTGATGCAGAATAAACACTTGATCAGCATTAGATTACCACTACTGCAATGAGAAGTAATATTTAATTATTATTGCCCTCTCCAGCTCAAAATGCTCCTATTCTTTCTAAGACATTTATATATATATATTCAGAAGTCAGTGGTCTGTTTTTTGTTTATGTTAGCTTTGTCAGGCTTTTAATGAGGCACTTGGCAATTCCATTTTTATTTCTAATTATTAATGTAAAATTGATTTTACATTACATTTGACAGAATTCCTCTCAAACTTGTATGAGCCCTGAACCTTTCTTTAAGAAGTTGAAAACCACTTCAGAGTTTTCTTTGATTTGGAGATGTTAAAATTTTTATTTTCTTTTAGATCAGCTTTGGTAAGTAAGATTTTTGTCTAGAATGAGTTGCTAGAAACATGCCCAAAGGTAAACATCACTAAGGAAGTTTTTCTAACAGTCTATTCAGGCTATATTGGTCCTGTCTCCTAAATTCATCCCTTTTTCGTAATCTCAGTCTCAGTAAATGACAACACCTTCATCCCTATTAGAAGGCTCCCTGGAAACCTCCCTAATTCCTTCCTTTCTTCAGCACCACCTGCCACTGTGTCTATATCCCATCCCTCAATAAAGCCTGTTGCCTCTTGTCCAGATCACATCCAAAATGACTCCACTGCCATCCGTACTGATTCCATGTTAATACTGCTGCTGCTGCTGCTGCTAAGTCACTTCAGTCGTGTCCAACTCTGTGTGACCCCATGTTAATATAACCACCATGAAATAGACTGAAATAGCTTCCTAACTGGCCCTCCTATTTCCAGCTTTTCCCATGGCAAAGTGAATTTCCAAAAATGTAAATCAAATCATGTCAAACACCTGCATTAAGATTAACAGCTTTCCTGTGTTCCATACAAATGGACTTCCATGCAAATCCAAACTCCATCCTGACAAGAGCCCACATGATGGTCCAGCCCAATTAACCTCACCATAGGTCACTGTGCCCTTCTCCTGCTGTATTCCAGCCTTTTTGATCTTTATGTTCCTTGCTTAAGCCAGTGCTTTCCCAGCTCAGGGCACCGCCACTGTCTGGAACATCCTATTCCAGACTTTTGTGTGGCTCCTTCTTCTGCAGTCTGGGCTTTGCTATGGATCCCTCACTCGTCACTCCATCTAAAATTGGCCCTGTAACCTCAATCTACTTGCTATTTCACCTTGTCTCACTTTATTTTCTTCATAGAGTTATCTCTTTCTGGAATTTTCTTATTCATTGTAGTTGTTTGTCCATTGCTCTTCTATCTATAAACATTATATGTGTTGTTTACATGTCTCTGGCACATGTTTGCCTTCAATAATATGCACTGAATGAATGACTGAATGAATGAATGCAGTCAGGATGATAAAACATATGTAAATTTGAGAGACTGAAGAATGAGAATATTTTTAAAATAGATATAAATGTGACTAGAAAATATGTATATCAAGCTGTAGACTTAAAATTAATGCACTCTGTACTCTTTAATGTGCGTAGGTTATCTCTTAAAATAAATTCATGAATATTTCCTTAAAATAGTTGGAGAAAGCACAAAACATAAGTAACATGCCTAACTCAGAAGATTCCATTTTCACATAGTCTAAGACCTAATATCCTCCTGTACAATGTCACGAACCTCCTTCCATGGTTCTTCAGGCACTCTATCAGATCTAATCCCTTGAATCTATTTGTCACTTCCACTGTAAAGGATTTGGTTTAGGTCATACCTGAATGGTCTGGTGGTTTTCCCTACTTTCTTCAACTTAAGCCTGAATTTGGCAATAAGGAGTTCATGATCTGAAGCACAGTCAGCTCCTGGTCTTGTTTTTGCTGACTGTATAGAGCTTCTCCATCTTTGGCTGCAAAGAATTTCATTAATCGGATTTTGGTATCGACCATCTGGTGATGTCCATGGTTGAGTCTTTTCTTGTGTTGTTGGAAGACGGTGTTTGCTATGACGAGTGTGTTCTCTTGGCAAAACTCTATTAGCCTTTGCCTTGCTTCTTTCTGTACTCCAGGGCCAAACTTGCCTGTTATTCCAGGTAGCTCTTGACTTCCTACATTTGCATTCCATTCCCCTATAAAGAAAAGGACACCTTTTGGAGGTATTGTTTCTAGAAGGTCTTTTAGGTCCTCATAGAACTGTTCAACTTCAGCTTCTTCAGCATTACTGGTAGAGGCATAGACTTGGATTACTGTGATATTGAATAGTTTGCCTTGGAAATGAACAGAGATCATTCTGTCATTTTTGAGATTGCACCCAAGTACTGCATTTCAGGCTTTTTTGTTAACAATGATGGCTACTCCATTTCTTCTAAGGGATTCTTGCCCACAGTAGTAGATATAATAGTCATCTGAGCTAAATTCACCCATCCTAGTCCAGTGTTCTTGCCTGGAGAATCCCAGGGACGGGGGAGCCTAGTGGGCTGCCGTCTATGGGGTCACACAGAGTTGGACACGACTGAAGTGACTTAGCAGCAGCAGCAGCAGTCCATTTTAGTTCACTGATTCCTAAAATGCAAATGTTCACTCTTGCCATCTCCTATTTGACCACTTCCAATTTATCTTGATTCATGGACCTAACATTTCAGGTTCCTATGCAACATTGCTCTTTACAGCCTTGGACTTTATTTCCATCACCAGTCACATCAACAACTGGGTGTTTTTTTAACTTTGGCTCTGTCTCTTCATTCTCTCTGGATTTTTCAGACCATCCCCAAGGTAAAAAAATGCAAAAGGGCAAAAGGGTTGTCTGATGAGGCATTACAAATAGCTGAGGAAAGAAGAGAAGCTAAAGGCAAAGAAGAAAAGGAAAGATATACCCAACTGAAAGCAGAGTTCCAAATAATAGCAGGAAGAGATACAAAATGTTCCTCAGTGATCAGTGCAAAGAAATAGAGGAAAACAATAGGATGGGAGAGACTAGAGGTCTCTTCAAGACAATTAGAGATACCAAGGGAATATTTCATGCAAAGATGGGCACAATAAAGGACAGAAATAGTGTGGACCTAACAGAAGCAGAAGATATTAAGAAGAACTGGCAAGAATACACAGAAGAACTATGCAAAAAACATCTTCATGAACCAGATAATCACGATGATGTGGTCACTCACCTAGAGTCAGATATCCTGGAATGCGAAGTCAAGTGGGCCTTAGGAAACATCGCTAAGAACAAAGCTAGTGGAGGTGATGGAATTCCAGTTGAGCTATTTCAAATCCTAAAAGACGATGCTGTGAAAGTGCTACACTCAAGATGTGAGCAAATCTGGAAAGCTCAACTGTGGCCACAGGTTGGAAAAGGTCAGTATTCATTCCAATCTCAAAGAAAGACAATGCCAAAGAATGCTCAAACTACCACACAATTGCACTCATCTCACACTCTAGCAAAGTAATACTCAACATTTTCCATGCCAGGCTTCAACAGTACATGAACTGTGAACTTCCAGATGTTGAGCCAGATTTATAAAAGGCAGAGGAACCAGAGATCAAATTGCCAACATCCACTGGATCATTGAAAGAGCAAGAGAGTTCCAGGAAAACATCTACTTCTTCTAAAGCCTTTCACTGTGGGGATCACAACAAATGGTGGAAAATTCTTCAAGAGATGGGAATACCAGACCACCTGACCTGCATCCTGAGAAATCTGAATGCAAGTCAGGAAGCAACAGTTAGAACCAGACATGGAACAACAGACTGGTTCCAAATTGGGAAAGGAGTATGTCAAGGCTGTATATTGTCACCCTGCTTATTTAACTTATATGCAGAATACATCATGCGAGATGCCGGGCTGGATGAAGCACAAGCTGGAATCAAGATTGCAGGGAGCAAGTAATATCAATAACCTTGGATTTGCAGATGTCACCACCCTTATGGCAGAAAGTGAAGAGGAACTAAAGAGCCTCTTGATGAAAGTGAAAGAGGAGAGGGAAAAAGTTGGCTTAAAACTCAACATTCGGAAAACTAGATCATGGCATCCTGTCCCATCACTTCATGGCAAATAGATGGGGAAACTTCGGAAACAGTGAGAGACTTTATTTGGGTGGGCTCCAAAATCACTGCAGATAGTGACAGATTCATGAAATTAAAAGACGCTTGTTCCTTGGAAGAAAACTATGATTAACCTAGACAGCATATTAAAAAGCATAGACATTGCTTTACCAACAAAGGTCCATCTAGTCAAAGCTATGGTTTTTCCAGTGGTCATGTATGGATGTGAGAGTTGGGCTATAAAGAAAGCTGAGTGCCTAAAAGTGATGTTTTTGAACTGTGGTGTTGGAGAAGACTCTTGAGAGTCCCTTGGACTTCAAGAATTTCCAACCAGTCAAACCTAAAGGGTATCAGTTCTGAATATTCATTAGAAGGACTGATGCTGAAGTTGAAACTCCAACACTTCGGCCGCCTGATATGCAGAACTGACTCATTGGAAGATACCCTGATGCTGGGAATGATTGAAGGTGGGAGGAGAAGGGGACCACAGAGGATGAGATGGTTGGGTGGCATCACCGACTCAATGGACATGAGTTTGAGTAAGCTCCAGGAGTTGAGATGGACTGGGAAGACTGACGTGCTGCAGTCCATGGGGTCACAAAGAGTCAGACATGACTGAGTGACTGAACTGTACTGAAGACGTGATAGCCCATGCAAATTAACTATTTCTTTGAGAATAAGCTTGTGGATTTTGAGAAGATTTGGGGTTCTATCATAAGGTTGATATGCAAAATTCCTCACCTTACTCAAGGTACTAAATGGGCCTCAAAATGTAATCATCTCTGTGAAGACGTGAAACTCGCTCAGTTGTGTCCGACTCTTTGCAACCCCATGGACTGTATGTAGCCTGCCATGCTCCTCCATCCATGGGATTCTCCAGGCAAGAATACTGGAGTGGGTTGCCATTTCCTTTTCCAGGGGATCTTCCTGACTCAAGGATCAAACCCAGGTCTCCTGCTTTGTAGGCAGATGCTTTACCATCTGAGCCACCAGGGAAGCTCATCTCTAGCTTAAAATAAAAGGGTGTACCCACAGGACAAACTTGTTTCAGCCCCAGAAGGACTTTATCATGCTCACCTTAAATTAGATAGCTCTACATTACCATGTGACATTTGCTAAATATCCAAGTGAAATATTTTTCCGATGTTTAGAAAATGATACTTTGATTAGTAGAGTGGTTTGTTGCATGAGACACTAATGCTTTTCATATGTCGTTTCAAAAACACATTTTATAAAAACATAAACATGAGTCATTTGGCATAGGGAAATGCACACTGTAGAAACTCAAATATTTTCTGAATAAATAAGTAAATGAGGGTAAAAATTTATTTAACTAGAGGTAGTTATTTGGGGTTCCTAACAAAACTTTGTTTTATTTAAAGATTCAAATATTTGAATGAATTCAATTTTCACTTAATCATAATTGGAAGACTGCCACGATTGTTGATCAATTGTACAAGAGTGGTGAACTGTGTACTGTAGTATATTTCTTCCTAAAATGTTTTGAAACATAAATAGACACCCTAATCTTTAAATATACCTTAAAGAACTGACCTCAGCATTCCTAGGACTTTTAAGTTTAGGGAAAGTTAAATACCTTTCTCTGATTCCCTTCCCAATAGAGAAACTTTATTGGCTGGTAAGTATTCTTTTCCTCCAACTTTTTTGCATTTTTTCATTCATTTACAGAGCAGGCTGGGCAGTAAAACAAAAACAATGTTGGTTACTGGGGATTAGATTCCCAGTAGATAGGCATAGGCTGTGACTATATATTTCCCAAAGAAGTTAGTCCTAGTTTGAGCATTTTTATCTGTGGCTTAGAGCTTAAAAATGAGGAGATTGACAGTTTAGAAGCTTCTCAGTTCAGTTCAGTTCAGTTCAGTCGCCCATTCATGTCTGACTCTTTGTGACCCCATAAATTGCAGCATGCCAAGCCTCCCTGTCCATCACCCACTCCCGGAGTTCACTCAAACTCATGTCCATCGAGTCGGTGATGCCATCCAGCCATCTCATCCTCAGTCGTCCCTTTCTCCTCCTGCCCCCAATCCCTCCCAGCGTCAGTCTTTTCCAATGAGTCAACACTTTGCATGAGGTGGCCAAAGTACTGGAGTTTCAGCTTTAGCATCATTCCTTCCAAAGAAATCCCAGGGCTGATCTCCTTCAGAATGGACTGGTTGGATCTCCTTGCAGTCCAAGGGACTCTCAAGAGTCTTCTCCCACACCACAGTTCAAAAGCATCAATTCTTCCTCGGCATTTGGAAAAAGTGGGAATGGTGAGGATTAGCCTAAGGGAGTTGTCACTGAGCCAGGCTAACAGTGTCTATCAAAATTGTAAAGTAATTAGCCTCCAATTAAAATAAATAAATTTATATTTTAAAAAATAAAATTAATTAATTTAAAAAAAAAAAAGCTGTGGTTGTTATAAATGCTGACCCCAAGGCATCTTCCTAGTTAGCCTCCATTGTTTCAAGCATCTTCTTTCCCTTCAATTCACTATTAGTCCAAGAAAACTCTTCACTTACCAAGAATAACAATATTTTGACACCTTCTCCAAAAACACTAAATTCCCTATTTACTCATGTCTTCTGTCTGAGACATAGAGCCGGTTTTTTCACAGCATTGTGGAAGTACACAGATACTGTAGGGGACACCTGGGTGAACATTTGTATTCTCACACCAATGAATTCACCCCAAGAATATTCTCATCATTATAAAAAGAAATTCTGTGCTCATGAACAATCGCACCCTTTCCTGCCTCCAACCAGACCCTGATAATTATTAATCTACTTTCTTTCACTATAGATTTGACTATTCTAGAGATTTAATGTAAACGGAATCATACAATACATGGTCTTTCATGACCGGATCCTTTAGCTTAGGATATTTTCAAGATTCACCCCTGCTGTGCTGTGTAAAATACTTTGTTGCTGTTCATTGCAGTATACTATTTCACTGTGCAGACAGACCACCTTTTACCAGCAGATGGACATTTACTTTGTTTCTACTTAGCTGTTTTGAATGATGCTACTATGAGCTTTTATATACAAGATTTTGTTTGTACATGTTTTTATTTCACTTGGATGAGTACATAGGAATGGAATTGCAGGATCACATGATCATGTTATGTTTAGCAACTTGAGGAACTGCAAAGCTATTTTCAAGTGACTGCAGGATTTTCCATGGCCCCCAGAAGTGTATCTATTAAATTTCTTATCGTGTAGCATTTACAAATATTTTCTCTCCACCTATCAGTTATCTTTTTACTTTTATATAATGTTCTTTGAAGCACAAAGTTTTCAGTTCTGATGAAATCCAAATTATCTCTTTTCTTTTGTTGCTTATGCTCTCAGTGTCTAAGAAACCAGTGCTGAATCAAGGATCACATAGATTTTTCTTCTAAGATTTTTGTAGCTTTATCTTTTACATTTCAGTCCAGTTCAGTCACTCAGCCATGTCCAACTCTTTGCAAACTAATGGACTGCAGCATACTAGGCTTCCTTGTCCATCACCAACTCCTACAGCTTACTCAGACTCATGTCCATTGAGTCGGTGATGCCATCCAACCATCTCATCCTCTGTCCTCCCCTTCTCCTCCTGCCTTCAGTCTTTCCCAGACTCATTGAGTCTTTTCCAGTGAGTCAGTTCTTCACATTAGGTGGCCAGAGTATTGGAGTTTCAGCTACAGCATCAATCCTTCCAGTGAATATTCAGGACTAATTTCCTTTAAGATGGACTGGTTGGATCTCCTTGGGACTCTCAAGAGTCTTTTCCAATACCACAGAGTTCCTTGGACTTTCCAAGGGACTCTCAAGAGTCTTCTCCAACACCACAGTTCAAAACCATCAATTCTTTGGCCCTCATCTTTCTTTATAGTCCAACTCTCACATCCATACATGACTACAGGAAAGACCATAGCTTGGACTAGATGAACCCTTGTTGGCAAAGTAATGTCTCTGCTTTTTAGTATGCTGTCTAGATTGATCATAGCTTTTTTTCCAAGAAGCAAGTGTCTTTTAAATTCATGGCTGCAGTCACCATCTGCAGTGATTTCGGATTTAGTGATTTTACATTTAGATCTCTGAGTTATTTTGAGTTAATATTTTTTTATATAGTATAA
>SJYQ01007136.1:42621-53679 GCA_006410935.1 Redunca redunca
AACTAAGATCATGGCATCCGGTCCCATCACTTCATGGCAAATAGATGGGGAAACAGTGGAAACAGTGTCAGACTTTATTTTTGGGGGCTCCAAAATCACTGCAGATGGTGACTGCAGCCATGAAATTAAGACGCTTACTCCTTAGAAGGAAAGTTATGACCAACCTAGATAGCATATTAAAAAACAGAGACATTACTTTGCCAACAAAGGTCCATCTAGTCAAGGCTATGGTTTTTCCTGTGGTCACGTATGGATGTAAGAGTTGGACTGTGAAGAAAGCTGAGCACGGAAGAATTGATGCTTTTGAACTGTGGTGTTGGAGAAAACTCTTGAGAGTTCCTTGGACCTCAAGGAGATCCAACCAGTCCATTCTAAAGGAGATCAGCCCTGGGTGTTCTTTGGAAGGACTGATGGTAAAGCTGAAACTCCAGTACTTTGGCCACCTTATGTGAAGAGGTGACTCATTGGAAAAGACTCTGATGCTGGGAGGCATTGGGGGCAGGAAGAGAAGGGGATGACAGAGAATGAGATGGCTGGATGCATCACTGACTCGATGGACATGAGTTTGAGTGAACCTCGGGGTTGGTGATGGACAGGGAGGCCTGGCTTGCTGCAGTTCATGGGGTTGCAAAGAGTTGGACATGACTGAGTGACTGAAATGAACTGATGGTGGAATAGAGAAGCATATATACACACACATATGTGTGTGTGTGTGTGTGTGTGTGTGAAGTCTGTATTAGTGCATAATTTTATTTTAAAATAAAAGCCCTTGTGTTTTAAAGGTTAGGAGTACATGTATGCAAGATGGCCTCATCAGGCTGTATCTTCTTGAGTTATTAGTTATGAAATAAAGGAAGAGTTCCATGTACTCATTTCATTCACATCAAGTTACCTTGTTGTCTATCTGAAAATGTTAGAAGCCTCTATTAAGGCTTTATTTGAATGATAAATAAAATTATGAGTTCCTCAATTCCTAAAAACGTGATTTCCATGTTTTTCACTTGTAGAAGCTATAAAAACAACTTTTTAATGAGGACTAGGATTACCTTGAGAGCTAATAACATGAACTGGAAGTAATTTTATTGGTCAAATACAGCTTAAGGAGCTTTATTGGCTTAGTGTGCAGAAAGCATTGACCCTTTGATCAGCGTTCCAAGTATTTCTACTGGTGTTTTCAGAACAGTTACTTAGCATTTTTCATGTGTCTGCAAACTCTTAAGAGCTATAGTCTTGAGACAACTTTTTTTCTGTTGATAAAACAACCAGCATTATACATGTGGAATCCAGAAAAAAATGGAATCCAGAGAAATCTGATTTGCAAAGCACAATTAGAGACACTGATGTAGAGAACAAATATATGGATACCAAGGGAGAAATAGGGGGGATGGGAGGAGTTGGGGGATTGGGATTGACACATAAACACTACTACGGATAAAATAGATATGAGAACCGACCGTACGGCACCGGGACTCTACTCAATGCGCTGTAGTGACCTGAACAGAGCAGAAGTCCAAAGGGAGGGGTGTGTGTATACACAGTTGATTCATTTTGCTGAACAATAGAAACGAATGCAACACTGTAAAGTGACTGTACTCCAATACAAATTAATTTAAAAAGAAGAAAAACCAGCCAGCTTTAAAGCTGGTTTTACCTTAAATACAGTCGGTGGCCTTCTTCAGTGCTCCCAAAGCTTTTCTCCCATTACATGCTAAGCGTCTATGTACGTTTCCCCTCTACCTGATTATCAGAACCTTGAGAGCAAAGAGTCTGCCGTGATACTAACAAAACACTAATACAGAGCAAACTCCAGGAGATAGGGAAGGGAGGGAAGCTGAAGTGCGGCAGTCCCTGGGGTTGCAAAGAGCTGGACATGACTGACTGAACAACAAAAGTATAGAGAAGGAAAATATAAACATAAAGTTTGTTAAATTAATGGAGGGAGTACAACTGAAAGAATACCTCAAAAAAGCATTTTTGTGATTATTTTAAAGCTCTCAGCGTATTGATTTGTGCATAGGTGAATCAATCCTTATACTAACGGTCACCAGAAGTAAATATTCACAGTTTTCCTGGGATTCGGTGATATAAAGATACAAAAAGCAGTTTTGAAGAAGGCTGACCAGAAGGCCTCATCTTTGTTGCTCATTGGATGGGCACCGTAGAGAAAAGGTGGTGTGTAAGCCAAAGCTAGCTGACCCTCCTCAACCCAGTACCCTTTACATTCCAGGTCCTGTCTTCTTGTGGCCTTATTTTCCTGTAGCCGAGAGCCCTGTCCTCTACCATGACCAAGCGGAGTTCTAGAGTTGCGGGAGGCCCATCACCCTCTGCTTATAGATCCTGGAGGCATTACGTGGAGCACCCCGTGTTCCCTGAGTGCCCTGGGTTATCACGGACCCACTAAACACCGCAGCTCTGCAGGTTACCACAGACCCCTCTGCCCAGTTACAGCTGGGTCTCAGCATCTGTGGACCCCCATAGCCTGCCCTGTGAGCTTTAAGCCCCTACCTGGCAGAGCTTCATTATGCAAAAATGAAACTACCAACTGAATTAATGAAAAAGCCACCCTTCCTTCTGAACAGAGGACATTTTCTGAGACGATCTGGAGAAAGTTACCTTCTGTTACAGACCTTCCAGGAAGAATGTGAGGGTCCTACATGGATGGTGCATTCAAGTGTGTCAGCCAGACAGGTTAGGGCTTCACAGAGAAATCAAGTAGAAGTGAATCTGGATGTGAGGTGGGTGCCTGCAAGGCCATTCTATTTGTTTTCTTTTTAACCATAAAGCAATGAAGCTTGAAACTGTGAATATTGGCTCTACTGTATGTATTAAACGTCCAAATATGAGTCTCTTTATTTCTCTAAAAGAAAAAAGATGTTTAAAGGTCTTCAAGTTATGTCCAATACAATGTTGAATTTGTAATTTCCCCTGTACATTATAAAGCTGTGTGCCACACACATAGGAAAAACAGCAGTCATGTAAAATGACCACTATTAAGTATTTTTTTTTTCAGCATGCCATCTAATGCTTAAAAGCTGTGTATATGCATACATGTACATACTTCAAGTACTCAGGTATTAGAGCATGATCATTGCAGAGCTATTTCAAGGACTTCCAGAAGCGATATATTCAACAATGATGACATTTGGGTACTGACTTCAGGGACATTAGCTGTATTAATTAAGCAATTATTGCAATAACCTCAAAGGGGAAACTCAGAATGTATGTTCACAGACTGCTCCCTTTTATACTAATATGTAACCTTCAGTCAATAGCATAAGATTCTCTTACAAAGTCTAACATTTCTAAAATCCCATCTATCAATGGAAAAGAAAATGGTAGCACAAGTTCCCATTTAAAAGAAAAGTTGATATTTAGTTTTTTTAAAAAGTATTTTCCTCATTATATTTTTTTGTTATTACAGTAATGTATTAAGGATGCATGATTCTTATAAACATTTTCAAATTACAGAAAGGATAGAGAAAAAACAAATTCATATAAACTGATTATTTCTATAATATCACACATGACAGTATATCAGAAAATAAATGAAAAGACTGAAAGATATGAATATCAGAATCTGAAATTTTTCTATCAAGGAAAAATGCATCATGACAAGCATTTATGACAAATGGCACACTTGGAAAAAGAATATTGCAACATATATACCAGGCAAAGTGTCAATAAAAGCAAAATCTTCTTATAAATTAGCCAGAAAGAGAAGTATCCTACTAGAATGAGATAACAGCCTGGACAAACAGTTCATACTATAAAAGACATCTGAATAGCCAATAAATAGATAGATACTTATCCTCACAAATAATTGTTAAAAACAAAACAATAACAATATATTTTTCCAGTAAACTATCAAAGATGAAATTGCCAACAGCCCATGTTTGAGACCTCATCAGGCATTTATGGAGTTATAAGCTAGTAAAAACTTTAGAGGGCATCCAGCAATATGCATCACAGTACAGATCAGGTATTGCAGATACCCGTAACCCTACCTCAAGCAGATCTTCAGTCAAGTACATGATAATGTAGATACAAAGATGTTTGTTAAAGTATTGTTTATAAAAGTAAAACCTATCCAGTGATGAAAGATATACTAAATAAATTATGGTACATTTATATAATGGAATATCGTGGGGTCACTTCCTCAGTGGCTCACTGATAAAGATCTCACCTGCAATGCAGGAATTCTAGAATTGTCCAGGCAAGAATTCTAGAGTGGGTTCCCATACCCTTTTCCTGGGGATCTTCCCTACCCAGGGACCAAACCCAGGTTTCCTGCGTTGCAGGCAGACTCTTTACTAACCACCAGGGAAGCCCCAAGTATTCAGGGCTTGAATACTAATCGTGGCTAATGGCAACTCTACTGGACAGCAGAGACACGTAACAGTGCCGTCAACACAGAAAGTTCTATTAGGCAACACTGACCTAAAAAGGTGCTTTCTGACATATTTTAGTGGTTACTTCAGGCTGGTGGAATTTAAAGTTAATTTAGTTTCACTACCCTTTTCTGAATTACTTGGCTTCTTATGAGTATGCAACATCTTCACATTCAAAACTTATTTTCATCTGAAAAAAAAAATAGCATTTCACAATGTAGGCATGAGCACTGCTAATACTGGGTTTGCCAAAAAGGTCATTAGAGTTTTTCTGTAACACCTGATGGAAAAGCCCAAACAAACTTCTTGGCCAACCCAATCCGTTCAGTTCAGTTCAGTTGCTCAGTCATGTCTGACTCTTTGCAACCCCATGAACCGCAGCATGCCAGGCCTCCCTGTCCGTCACCAGCTCCCAGAGTCCACCCAAACCCATGTCCATTGAGTCAGTGATGCCATCCAACCATCTCATTCTCTGTCATCCCCTTCTCCTCCTGCCATCAATCTTTCTTAGCATCGGGGTCTTTTCAAATGAGTCAGCTGTTCACATCAGGTGGCCAAAGTATTGGAGTTTCAGCTTTACCATCAGTCCTTCCAAGAACACCCAGGACTGATCTCCTTTAGAATGGACTGGTTGGATATCCTTGCAATCCAAGAGACTCTCAAGAGTCTTCTCCAACACCACAGTCCAAAAGCATCAATTCTTCAGTGCTCAACTTTCTTTATAGTCCAACTCTCACATCCATACATGACCACTGGAAACATCATAGCCTTGACTAGATGGACCTTTGTTGACAAAGTAATGTCTCTGCTTTTGAATATGCTATCTAGGTTGATCATAACTTTCCTTCCAAGGAGTAAGCGTCTTTCAATTTCATGGCTGCAATCATCATCTACAGTGATTTTGGAGCCCCCAAAAATAAAGTCTGACACTGTTTCCACTGTTTCCCCATCTATTTCCCATGAAGTGATGGGATCAGATGCCATGATCTTAGTTTTCTGAATGTTGAGCTTTAAGCCAACTTTTTCACTCTCCTCTTTCACTTTCATCAAGAGGCTCTTTAGTTCCTTTTCACTTTCTGCCTTAAGGGTGGTGTCATCTGCATATCTGAGGTTATTGATATTTCTCCCGGCAATCTTAATTCCAGCTTGTGCTTCCTTCAGCCCAGCGTTTCTCCTGATGTACTCTGCATACAAGTTAAATAAGCAGGGTGACAATATACAGCCGTGACCTACTCCTTTTCCTATTGGAACCAGTCTATTGTTCCATGTCCAGTTCTAATTGTTGCTTCCTGACCTGCATACAGATTTCTCAAGAGGCAGGTCAAGTGGTCTGGTAGTCCCATCTCTTTCAGAATTTCACACAATTTATTGTGATCCACACAGTCAAAGGCTTTGGCATAGTTGATAAAGAAGAAATAGATGTTTTTCTGAAACTCTTGCTTTTTCAGTGATCCACCGGATGTTGGCAATTTGATCTCTGGTTCCTCTGCCTTTTCTAAAACCACCTTGAATATCTGGAAGTTCCAGTTCACATATTGCTGAAGCCTGGCTTGGAGAATTTTAAGCATCACTTTACTAGCGTGTGAGATGAGTGTAATTGTTTGGTAGTTTGAGCATTCCTTGGCATTGCCTTTCTTTGGGATTGGAATGAAAACTGATCTTTTCCATTCCTGTGGCCACTGCTGAGTTTTCCAAATTTGCTGGCATATTAAGTGCAGCACTTTCATAACATCATGTTTCAGAATTTGAAATAGCTCAATGGGAATTCCATCACCTTCACTAGCTTTGTTTGTAGTGATGTTTCTTAAGGCCCACTTGATTTCACATTCCAGGATGTCTGGCTCTAGGTGAGTGATCACACCATCATAATTATCTGGGCCGTGAAAATCTTTTTTGTACAGTTCTCCTGTGTACTCTTGCCACCTCTTCTTAATATCTTCTTCTTTTGTTAGGTCCCTACCATTTCTGTCCTTTATTGAGCCCATCTTTGCATGAAATGTTCCCTTGTATCTCTTAATTTTTTTTAAGAGATATCTAGTCTTTCCCATTCTATTGCTTTCCTGTATTTCTTTGCATTGATCACTGAGGAAGGCTTTCTTATCTCTCCTTGTTAGTCTTTGTTTTTTTTTTTTNTATATATGCGTTAGTATAACTCTGCATTCAAATGGGTATATCTTTCCTTTTCTCCTTTGCTTTTCTCTTCCCTTCTTTTCACAGCTACTTGTAAGGCCTCCTCAGACAGCCATTTCGCTTTTTTGCCTTTCTTTTTCTTGAGGATAGTCTTGTTCCCTGTCTCCTGTACAGTGTCACAAACTTCTGTCCATAGTTCATCAGGTACTCTATCAGATCTAGTCCCTTAAATCTATTTCTCACTTCCACTGTATAGTCATAAGGGATTAGATTTAGGTCATACCTGAATGGTCTAGTGGTTTTCTCCACTTTCTTCAATTTCAGTCTGAATTTTGCAATAAGGAAGTGATGATCTGAGCCACAGTTAGCTCCTGGTCTTGTTTTTGCTGACTGGATAGAGTTTCTCCATCTTTGGCTGCAAAGGATATAATCAATCTGATTTCAGTGTTGACCCTCTGGTGATGTCCATGTGTAGAGTCTTCTCTTGTGTTGTTGGAAGAGGGTGTTTACTATGACCAGTGTGTTCTCTTGGCAGAACTCTATTCGCCTTTGTCCTGCTTCATTCCACATTCCAAGGCCAAATTTGCCTGTTACTCCAGGTGTTTCTCAACTTCCTACTTTTGCATTCCAGTCCCCTATAATGAAAAGGACATCTTTTTTGGGTGTTAGTTCTAGAATGTCTTGTAGGTCTTCATAGGACTGTTCAACTTCAGCTTCTTCAGCGTTACTAGTCGGGGCATAGTCTTAGAAATCTGTGACACTGAATGATTTGCCTTGAAAATGAACAGAGATCATGTGTATAACTTCTTAGATTTTCTCTTACATATAATATTGAATCATAAGTATGACTTCTAAAGGCTGCATAAAATTCCATTCTATGTGCTTAAGTGATTTTTATTTTATATGTTGACTTGAAATACCACTAAAATACTTAAGAGTTTTGCAAATCACTTGGATTTTGGAAAATCAAATTCATAATAACGACACTAATTCATAGTTCTTTTGTTATAGTTACATAAATATCTAATCTATCACAATTTGAAGATACTTTGTTTATTCTAAATCACTATTCAAAATGACCCTCTTAAAATATAATGGCCTTAGAAATCAGTATGTTTGATGAGGTGCTTTATAATTCAGTCATCCACTTCCACTAACTAAATGTAACAATGCACAGAAATCTTTGTTAACCTCTGTCTTGTGTGGAGACCTATTCAAAATGTGTCACCTCTCTTTAAGTCATTTAAAAATTGTTCTTTAAATGTATACACTTCATGTGGCTTCCTTAGGCTACATTTTGATAAATAGAAAATGCTTTAAATGATATGAACCAAAGGAAAAAAATATATTTGACAGGTTAAAGAACAGTGACCTGAAAGCCATGGACGAGGAGAAAGTATAACAAATCCATTTGACATCTTGCTCTGAAGGTTGTTTTGCTGTATTTAGAATCTAATCCAGGGTAAACCTGAAGTCAGGGGCTTTCTTTGTGTAACCATTCTCTGGTAGAGAGGACTCTGGCAATCAGATTCCTTCACGAGGAGAAATGATCTCCAAGGCACCTCAGACTCACGTACTAAAAACCCAGTTCATGACCATACCATCTACTCCCCCCAGACCTAAATTTGTAACTGGTTATTAAACATAGCCATTATCATAAATTCAAAAAGGTGAATTTATAAGCAAAGAAATTATATTAAAAACAAAGGTAATAAATGCTCAAAACATTGCTTTCTATTTATTTTGTTATATTTTATGATTATCTGTGATCTCGAGGCTATTTGTAGCTCTTATATCTGTACAGTGAAGTATTATATATAGCGGGCTGCTGTACATCTCTTTGCACGTCTGACTTCAATAATGTTATTCAGGCAGCTCACATTTGCTGTGGTGATAGTATTCGCACTATGAAAAGCAGGAAATGCCACAACTCAGGGCTGCGGGGGCTTTGTTCTTGTTTGCTTGCTTGGGTTTTGTTTTTGTTTCTTTTTTACCTTTGAAACCCTTAAATATGTACCAGCATACCATGAGAAGTGACTGATTTCTGCATGCGTGTGTGTTAAATTGTTTCTGTCGTGTCCACTCTTTCCAACCCTATGGACTGTAGCCCACCCGGCTCCTCTGTCTGTGGAATTCTCCAGGCAAGAATACTGGAGTGGGTTGCCATGCCCTACTCCAGGGGATCTTCCCAACGCAGGGATTGAACAAGCATCTCTTATGTCTCCTGCATTGGCAGGGGTGTTCTTTACCACTAGCACCACCTGGGAAGCCCAACCTATTCATGGTTCAGTGTAATCCATTTTTGTCCTTAATTGTTGAAATTTCCAACAATGCTAGGAAGTCACTAGACTGAAATGAAACTCTGAAGAAATCTTCCAGTATTGTCTAAAGCATATTTTGCACAAAAAGTAGTGAATGGGAATCATTAAAGAAAAAAAAAAGTAAAGTGCATGAATCAGTCCTCTTGATTCCATTTTATATACTGCTCTGTTTTTGAGCCCCCAAGTCAGTTTGTTATGAATTAATCATAAAGCAAATATTTGAATGAATTAATTAGAGAACTCAAGAAGTAGAATAATTGGAGTTAATCCTTGACAATAGGATGATTTCTCTTGATATGAAACTGGGTTACTTTAAAATTCATTCAAAAACAGTCCATGCATTAAATGTTAATCTTCTTAAGATGATGTCAAAACATTTAGTTTGCCAGCTTCCAGAGGATTTAAAAAATCCCCCAGGGCCTACTTTGATAGAGAAGAGAAAAGATGACTGAAAAGAGTGGGAAGGAGCAGAAGAGATGAAAAAGAGGGTAGGTGATATTTGAGAACAAAGTTAAAGTAAATTACTTTAAAATTGATCAAGCGGTGCTGGTAAAACTGGTCAACCACCTGTAAAAGAATGAAAAGAACACTTTCTAACACTATACACAAAAATAAACTAGAGGAAAACATAGGCGAAACACTCTCTGACATACATCACAGCAATATCCTTGACCTACCTCCCAGAGTAATGGAAATGAAAGCAAAAATAAACAAATGGGACCTAATAAAACTTAAAACACTTTTGCACAATGAAGGAAACTATAAACAAGGTGAAAAGACAGCCTTCAGAGTGGGAGAAAATAATAGCAAATGAAGCAACTGACAAACAACTAATCTCAAAAATATACAAGCAACTTATGCAGCTCAATTCCAGAAAAATAAATGACCCAATCAAAAAATGGGCCAAAGAACTGAACAGACATTTCTCCAAGGAAGACATACAGATAGCTAACAAACACATGAAAAGATGCTCAACATTCATTATCAGAGAAATGCAAATCAAAACCACAGTGAGGTACCATCTCACTCCAGTCAGAATGGCTGCTATCAAAAAGTCTACAAACAATAAATGCTGGAGAGGGTGTGGAGAAAAGGGAACCCTCTTACACTGTTGGTGGGAATGCAAACTGATACAGCCGCTATGGAGAACAGTGTGGAGATTCCTTCAAAAACTGGAAATAGAACTGCCACATGACCCAGCAATCCCACTGCTGGGCATTCACACCAAGGAAACCAGAATTGAAAGAGACATGTGTACCCCAATGTTCATCGCAGCACTGTTTACAATAGCCAGGACATGGAAGCAACCTAGATGTCCATCTGCACACAAATGGATAAGAAAGCTGTGGTACCTATACACGATGGACTATTACTCAACCATTAAAAAGAATGCATTTGAATCAGTTCTAATGAGGTAGATGAAACTGGAGCCTATTATACAGAGTGAAGTAATTCAGAAAGCAAAACACCAATACAGTATATTAATGCATATGTATGGACTTTAGAAAGATGGTAATGATGGTGCTATATGCGAGACAGCAAAAGAGACACAGATGTAAAGAACAGACTTTTGGACTCTGGGGGAAGGTGAGGGTGGGATGACTTGAGAGGATAGCACTGAAACATGTATATTACCATATGTGAAATAGATCACCAGTCCAGGTTCAATGCATGAGACAGGGCACTCAGGGCCAGTGCACTGGGATGACCCTGAGGGATGGGATGGGGAGGTTCAGGATGGGGGACACATGTATACCCATGGCTGATTCATGTCAATGTATGGCAAAAACCACTACAATATTGTAAAGTAATTAGCCTCCAATTAAAATAAATTAATTAATTTTAAAAAACTGAGTGCAAGTGGACAAGTAAAGTGCAAAGAATTGGCTAATAATGTCCTGGGAATACTTAATTGGTTTTTTGTACAATTTTGTAAAGTTTTGAGAGCATCAAACTCATTGAATTCTCTTTTCATTCCTGCTTAGAAATGTACTAACAATCTTGGTGATATCATAATGACATGGAGATATTATTGACCTGCCTAATATTACTGACTAGACACATTCAAATAACACTCAAGATAATTGTTTTCTCATTGAAAGTTGCAGTCTTAGAGATGACAACTTTGGGCTTCAGGGAAAATGTTGGATTATTTTGAAGGATAGATAGCAAAGAGCTTTAGAATATATTTTATTATTTTCAAAGAGAAGCATGTACAT
>SJYQ01007136.1:53687-117644 GCA_006410935.1 Redunca redunca
CAGGACTTGTTTAGATGCTATTAGTTATTTCTTGTAAAAGTAGGCATCAGACCTCCTCCAGTCTTTAAATTATAAAGAGCTTTATAGCTCTATGTTCCTGAATGAATAATACATTATTGATCTTTATTCATTATGGAATATAGTTAATTTGTCTAGAATAATGGAAAAGAGAAGAGATATGAATAAAACTAGGATATAAATCTGAAAATCTGAAATATTTTTAGAATCTTTAATAAACACATATTCCATCTATTGGATTGGCCAAAAATTTCATTTGTGTTTTTCTATAAGGTGCTATGGAAAAATCTAAATAAACATTTTGGCCAACCCAGTATATTTGGGTTCTAGATAAATTATCCAACTTACTTCAAACTCCTTCAGTTTCCTATAACAAATTGACAGGAAAATTTCTCTCTTATAAACTTTGATGCATGCATGCTAAGTTGCTTCAGTCATGTCTGACTCTGTGCTACGCCATGGACTGCAGCCCGCCAGGCTCCTCTGTCCAGGAGATTCTCCAGGCAAGAATACTGGAGTGGGTTGCCATGCCCTCCTCCAGGGGATCTTCCCAACTCAGCAAACCAGTGTCTCTATGTCTCTTGCACTAGTGCCACCTGGAGAGCCCCTAAGCTTCCTATTGCTTTATAATTTTAATAAGGAGAGATAAGGAGATAAGCAGCTTACAGTCTTTTCACTGCTATTTTTCACGTGATACTTAAAATAAGTTTATTATGTCAGTCATCACAAGAAATATATAAATTATTTCTTTACATGTGACACAGTACAGTTGCAGATTTAATTTTGATCACCACACTAATACTTTAAGGTGAGTAGGCATCATTATTGAGTAAAAATTAAGCTGAAGCTCAGAAAAAATAAGTCAAAGCTGGTTAAACATAGGAGTCAGAAATGCAATAGTTGTAGAAGTGTCTTTTAGCACTCTTTAAATTATGCTTCCTGTGGAAGAGCAAGTTAAGGAAAATATAAGAGTTAAGTGTGTGTGTGTGTTTAAATATAGGTAGAAGCTGTAAATATATAAATGTAAATATAAACATATGTCTTTCTTGGTAAGTCACAAAGTAGGTAAATATATATATATATATATCCCATATATAGTAACATGTTCTGGTGCCCTTAAGAAATTAAATTATCCAGGAGATACCCCCATATTATATTTCATTTTCAGGCTATTGATTTCTTTTTCAAGTATTGATTTCTTATTATGTGCTGCCCTGAGCACTTACCATATAGTTATTCATTTATTCCTGTAACGAAGAAACTGAATCACAGAAGAATTAAGAAAACTCAAGAAGTTGCATTACTTTTAATTGGCTCACCCAAAACTCAGTCAGTGAAATAGGATACAATTTCCCCAGTGTCCCTCCACCTGTCAGAAGTCCTTAGCACCTATGCTAAGCACCCAGATTTTCCAGAAATGGCAAGGGGAGCATTGTTTGTGTTTGTCATTAGTAGGGAATTGTTGGACCTTCTGTTTTCATATACTTGATTTAAACTTACATTCTGAGGTTTCAGAAACCCCCTGGGTGCCCTCTAACTGTGCCAAATACCATAGAAGGAGGCAGATCCTGCAACAAAATAGGGGAAAAAAAGTCTCACCAGTAAAGGACTCGTGGCCTAGAGACAACTCAGTAAACGTTATCTGCATTCTTTTAACAAACAGGCCTCATTATTCTAAAACTTAGGCACAGTGGTATTGAAAGTTACCCAGAAGCAGCTCAGACACACAAAGCTATAATGCAGGTCACCTTTCTATGGTGGATTTTAAACAGGAAGGAAGATACCAGGGCTAATTGCCTGATTTGCACAGACCACTAGCCCTCTGGACATGTGGCTCTTCATGCATTGGAGTGGAAATGACTGTGCCTATGAATTTAGCTGACAGTTAGGTGGTAGTTGCATATGTCAAAGAAGGCCATGGGGAGAGTTTGAGGAATGAATGACAAGCTATCTATACTTCAGAATTTTTCAGTTTGACAAATACTGACTAGATGAGGTGGAGGAAACTGACTACTTTTCCCACTGACTTTTCAAAAAAAAAAAAAAACTGCTATATATTTTTCATGCATTTGACATTCCATAAGGATGATTGACAGGGAGGCCTGGCATGCTGCAAGTCATGGGGTCGTAAGGAGTCGGACACGACTGAGTGACTGAACTGAACTGAACTGAAAGATGATTGTGCTAATAATGGTTGAACTTGGCTGTTTAGCTTCCATTCTTTCCAAGCAAGGCAAGAGGTGCCATTAGACCATATTTCTTTCCTATTTTAATTTCACATTTGGATTATTTTGTATTTTAAGGAGCTGCCTAAAATATCACTATGAAACATGACTTGAACGGATGCCAGTTTATTTAAGTTTGTTCTGCCATCTGAACTATTTGCTCAATTTTTATATCAACTCCATCAAATTATATTTATATTTCAACAGTTTGTTAGTTTTTAGCTCAACAAACTAATATCTGGCATCTTCAAGGCACTTTATTTTGGATGGATATGCATAGCCGGGCCAAATAAACTTTCTCTTCGCCACTGAAAGATTTCTTTACTTGTACATGGAAGTCTCCTATATGCAGTGGAGATTGTATGCAACTTCATCACCACTATATCCAAACAAGCATAAGGATTCTTGCTATGATAATGCCTCTGTAAGATAAGAAGGTCGGTATCCGCTCTTTTTCTTTCTAGTATTTGCTGATAGTCACTTTCCTTTGCTATAGTCAGTCTATTCTCACCTAACTCTTCCTTCCATCTAAAAGAGTAGCTGAAAATATTCAAGATCCCCCTTTGTCACTTACAGGAAAAAATGGATAAACAACATCCACCTTCCCTGGTGGCTCAGAGGTTAAAGCATCTGCCTCCAATGCGGGAGACCCGGGTTCAATCCCTGGGTCGGGAAGATCCCCTGGAGATGGAAATGGTAACCCACTCCAGTATTCTTGCCTGGAGAATCCCCATGGATGGAGAAGCCTAGTAGGCTACAGTCCACAGGGTTGCAAAGAGTCGGACACGACTAAGCAACTTCACCTTCACCTTCACCTGGGCTTTCCAAGTGGTACTAGTGGTAAAGAACCCACCTGCCAATGCAGGAGACCTAAGAAACGCAGATTCGATCTTTGGGCCAGGAAGATCCCCTGGAGGAGGGCATGGCAACCCACTCCAGTATTCTTGCCTGGAGAATCCTAGGGACAGAGGAGCCTGGGGGTCTACAGTCCATAAGGTTGCAGAGTCAACCACACTGAAGCAACTTGGCCTGCACGCACAGCTCGAACACACTCCAAGTCTTCCCCTCTGTGGGGGTGGGGAGTGCAGGGTCGGGGGGTGTTCACGGTGCTGCATTTTGGTGTTCAGTCCATGCACATGGTTAGTGTTTATCCGAAAAGGCTTGCTGGCTGTGTGAGCTGCCTAAACCACTGGTACATTCTAAAGAAGAGAATGGTATTCCTCATGACATTGGTAAAAAAGAGCAAAACCTTACAGTGAAGAATAAGTACTGATTCCATCTATTTTTTTATTTTCCAAAAGTCAAAAATTAAATTCATGACTTTGATGGAAAACCATCCTGGGCATAAGTTTATATCTTTCCTTCACAACAGATTTAAATAAAGCATAAACATACTAACGTCACTTTAGTTTAAACACTAATCTATCTCTTTCATTTCCAATTGCTGTACTGAGTTTTAATAGACTTTTACATACCTGGCTTTTATGTAAATGATGGATTAAAGTTACATCCATTTAACTGTAATTCAGATTGAAAATGCTGTATTAAGTGATAGGCATGAAATTAGCCTAATATGCAAATTGCCTCTAATAAGCCTAACATCCAGTCATATTATGGGGGTAAAAAATGAGTGAGGTATGTTTTCTGCACCAACAGTGTTTTCTTGTGTCAAAATGAAATCTAAAGGTATTGAAAAGATTTTTTATTTTGTGAATATCTGAACTACAAATAGTTTTTCTTTAAAAGTCATGTAAATCAAAGAATGAACATTGAAATTCTTTTAAAAATCATCCTTTAGCTTGTGATGCTCTCTTTTATGAATTTCAACCATGTTGAATGATATAGTAACACACTATCTCAGGTGTAGACTAGTCTTGACTTTTTCAGTTGCCTTTTACCTGGAAATGGGAATCATTAATCTGAGCAATTTAGCTTTCTTTGCAGTAGAACTGAAGTAGTCTAATCATGAATCCTGATGATTGAGAGAAAATGAGTTTATTTGGTCAAACAGTCTCTATTTTATAACTTTTATGGCAACAGAGATGATCCAGCGCTTAACTTTAAAAGTACACTTAACTGCCAGGAGTCTTCGTTGGTTTGGCTAATTCCAGCTGTTGAGACACGTGGGGGCTGTTCTCTGGGGAAAGTAGGCCTGAGTGACAGATTCCTGAAACTAGAAATTCCAAGTGCACCTTACCTGATTTTTTTCTGAGCTATACTCTCAGGCTCTGCAACAGAGAAATTTAGTATTTTTATAGAGTTGTGGAGATAGCTTGTTTTTTTCCTTTGTAAAAATTTCAAAGAATGTTTATCATTTCAGGAACTAAGAAATATGTTTGAATCTCGTAGTAACCCATGTAGGTAAATCCTTTTCTGAAAACTGGTCAGGAGAGTCCATCAGTGAGAAGCAAGATATAAATTTCCTTAGTAGAATAGGTTTTGGGGAGGGGTTTTATGCAAATTGTCTGTAGATTTTTGTTACTGTTACAGCATAGTTCTATTTTGTTTGTTTTTGAAATGCAGCCACTCATGTCCCCAGATCTGAGAAACAGTCCCCCAGAGATAACCATAGTTAAGACATGCTTATTTTATTTTTTGTTTGTTTTTATTTGTTTGTTGGCTGTGCTATGCGGATTTTTATTCCCAGACCAGGGACTGAAACTGGCCAGGCAGTGAAAACACCAAGTTCTAGCCACTGGACTGCCAGGGAACTCCCTAGACATGATTACTTTCAATCCCTCCCACTTACAAGTTTCTGCAAACACTGGGTGCCTTTGCTCTTTATTCTTCCAGATAGTTTCCCTCTTTTGCCTATTCTCCTAGGATTTCCTCTGTGGAAAACAATAGAGGGCAACTTTTGGTACTTGAAAGGATCAATATCTTTTTCGAGAATACCCTTCACATATCAATCTGCTCAGGAATGAAGAATGAGGCTTGAAGCCACCATTTCAGATTGGGCTGTTGTGTTCAAAATGAGAAAATTTAGAGTATAGGGGGAAAAAAAGTGAAGTCATGTCTTCAGGAAGGTATTTCTAATATAACCAAGTTTGGTGTTGATAAAAACGAAATAAATGAAGAAAAGGGTCCATTTTAAAGAGAAATAAAATGATTAAGGGTGGAAAAGAAAGATACAGTTCAAACATTCTGATCCATCACCAAGAAAGGGTATTAGAAAGAAAGTTGCTTCTTATATATTTAAATGATTTCTCTGTTTACTTTCAGAACGACGTAACTCTAAACTAGTGTGGTTTCCCTTGGAAAAAAATCGCTCCAAAATGCCTCACTTCTCCATGTCATGCTCAGTAATCTTTTTTTTAATTTATTGTATAATTGTTAACTGGCTTCCCTGGTGGCTCAGCTGGTAAAGAATACGCCTGCAATACAGGAGACCTGGGTTCTATCCCTGGGTTGGGAAGACCCCCTGGAGAAGGGAATGGCTACCCACTCCAGAATTCTGGCCTGGAGAATTCCATGGACTATGTAGTCCATGGGGTTGCAAAAAGTCATACGTGACTGAGTGACTTTCCCTTTCATCTCAGATGCATAGAGATATAATAATAAATCCTCAAATAACTACCCCTCATATTCAGTCATCACTGTCATTTGCCAGCCTGCATTATACTTCAATCCTAGATATCACTTCTAAATACTTCATTACAAAATTTTAGTTACATAAAACCAATACCTCCTTAAAATATACATGAATAGTCATTAGTGGGAAAACTTATGGAAATTTCAGAGTCATCTTATAAATTCTGTACCTAACAGTATTGTTAGGGAGAGTGGGAATTCTAGAAGTCTTTTTCAGAATTGTTTTCTATTCTGGGCACATTCTCTGGATGCTTTCTACTTGCCTATTTCTCAAGGGAAATTCTGATGAATCCATGAATCAATCAACTATTGATTGATTTAATCAATATTCAACTATTGATTGATTTAATCAATATTCAACTATTGATTTAATAAGTGGGCAAAAGTATTTTTAATGGACGTGTGAATCAGGCAGGAAAGTGTATAGAAGGAAGAGAAAATACTTGAGAGAGAAAAGAGTCAGAGGATGGACCACATGGGTCTCACTGGAAGGAAGCAACGGTACAGTCAGAGCCCTTTCATTTCCCCAAATTGTCCCATTCAGTGTAGAAATAAGGATATCAATGAACTCCACAATCACTGATTTAACGCTGGAGATTTATAATTACAAGTTTCAGGTGGTTTCTGAGGATTATAATTTTCTTCAAGTACACACAAAAAAATTTAAGTACTGCCCAATATGCTTTCTCTCTGAACCTTGCCTCCGTGGTGTTCAAAACCTGGGATGCAGTTAATTGTTTCACAAAACAGCTGGTATCATTCTTTAATCAGCCTTCAGAAAAAGTTCATTCTTTCTGAACATTTTTCTTTAATCTTTCATTAATGGTAAAATGATAAAAAATTTCCCTTCTTGCTATGATTGTTTGTTTAGTTTTTTTTTTTTTTTCTGTATTCCTTTTCTAGGTCATGCAAATTATGTTTTTGTGATAGCATTTGATCTTTCACAGAGACCTGATGTTCTTGATTAATTATCAACATGTTAGTCAAGTTGAAGTTTCTATTTTATTGAGTGCAGCTTTGAAATGGGATTTTCTCTCTTCGTAACTTACCTGAAAGGGCTCCCCTTTATGCAGCCAAACAGAGGAGAAAGTTTATTAAGTAAAGGGAAAATTAATGTCACCAAATAAAATAACTCAGCTGGAAAGATATTGCTTTCTTCTTTTTTGTTTGTTTGTTTTTCTAGTTCTCTATTTCTTTACAAGGGTGCTGTGTATAAAATCCTCAGAAGGGAGATCAGAATAACCAGCCTAAGTCATTAAGCTGTGTTGGTCCAGCATGTAACTAAATAAATAAGAATGTAAGTTATTCCTTGCTCAGAAGCTGGCTGCAAATTTGCTAAGTGATTCATTTGAGGCTAATTTTCTGCATGACTCTCTCATTTTCTTCAGGACCTGTCTTATGAAAGGAAAATACATTCAGCCAAACTAACAGAGCCCTATGGTAGATTTTATTATGAATTCAGAAACTTTGGAAACATCCTTTTCCCAGCAGGTCTAGGTCTCCAAAAGATACATGCTTCTGATGTCCTAAAGAACATCTGCTCTGCAAAGACTGCAGAATTTCTCTATCTCCAAATCCCAGTATTTGTGAGACTAGAATAGAGATAGCAAGGGAACATTTCATGCAAAGATTGGCACAATAAAGGACAGAAATGATATGGACCTAACAGAACAATATATTAAGAAGAGGTGGCAAGAATACACAGAAGAACTGTACAGAAAAGATCTTAATGACCAATATAACCACAACGGTCTGATGACTCACCTAGAGCCAGACATCCTAGAGTGCGAAGTCAAGTGGACCTTAGGAAGCATCACTAAGAACAAAGCCAGTGGAGGTGATGAAATTACAGCTACACTATTTCAAATCCAAAAAGATGATACTATTAAAGTGCTGCACTCAGTATGCCAGCAAATTTGGAAAACTCAGCAGGGGCCACAGGACTAGAAAATGTCAGTTTTCATTTCAACTCCAAAAAAGGGCAATGCCAAAGAATGTTCAAACTGCCGTACAATTGCATTCATCTCACGTGCTAGCAAAGTAATGCTCAAAATTCTCCAAGCTAAGCTTCAACAGTATGTGAGTCAAGAATGTCCAGTTGTTTGAGCTGGATTTAAAAAAGCAGAGGAACCAGAGATCAAATTGCCAACATCCATTGGATCATTGAAGAAGCAAGAGAATTCCAGAAAAAACATCTACTTCTGCTTAACTAACTACATACTAAAGCCTTTGACTACATGGATCACAACAAGCTGTGAAAAACTCTTAAAGAGTTGGGAATACCAGACCACTTCACCTGCCTCCTGAGAAACCTGTATGCAGGTCAGGAAGCAACAGTTAGAACTGGACATGGAACACAGACTGGTTCCAAGTTGGGAAAGGAGTACGTCAAGGCTGTATATTGTCACGCTGCTTATTTAATGTATATTCAGAGTACATCATGCAAAATGCTGAGCTGGATATGTACAAACTGGAATCAAGATTGCCAGGGGAAATATCACTAATCTCAGATATGCAGATGATACTACCCTTATGACAGAAGGCAAAGAGGAACTAAAGAGCCTCTTGATGAAAGTGAAAGAGAATAGTCAAAAAGCTGGCTTAAAACTCAACATTCAGAAAGCTAAGACCATGGCATCCAGGCCCATCACTTCATGGCAAATAGATGGAGAAACAATGGAAACAGTGACAGACTATTTTGGGGGGCTCCAATATCACTGCAGATGGTGACTGAAGCCATGAAATCAAAAGACGCTTGCTCCTTGGAAGAAAAGCTGTGACAAACCTAAAGAGAGTACTAAAAAGCAGGCACACTAGTTTGCCAACAAAGGTCCATCTAGTCAAAGCTACGGTTTATGGAGGTGAGAGTTGGACCATAAAGTAGCCTGAGAACCGAAGAATTGATGCTTTGCAACTGCGGTGCTGGAGATGGCTCTTGAGAGTCCCTTGGACTGCAACCAGTCTCCCTTGGAGATCCAACCAGTCCATCCTACAGGAAGTCAGTCCTGAATACTCATTGGAAGGACTGATGCTGAAGCTGAAGCTCCAATACTTTGGTCACCTGATGCGAAGAACTGACTCATTTGAAAAAAACCCTGATGCTGGGAAAGATGGAAGGCAGGAGGAGGAGATAACAGAGGACAAGACGGTTGTCTGGCATCACCGACTCAATGGACATGAGTTTGAGCAAGCTCCAGGAGATGGGGAAGGACAGGGAAGCCTGGCCTCCTGCAGTCCATGGGATCACAAAAAGTCAGGCAAGCCTGAGCAGCTGAACAGCAGCGATCACCTGTGTTCACAGCTTCGCTTTCACCATTGCTGAATGCTGGAGGCGGCCTGCGCTGCGCCCTCAGCTAGCTTCCTGCCCCCCAGATGGCAGTGCTGTGCTCTGATTCTGCCAGAACCACCTTTTTCATGTAAAATGTATTCATGAGGAGAGGGATGAGATTTTTGCGTTTCAATTCATGGGTTGATTGGAGGAAACAGACATGTTACTAAATGACAGTATGATCTTGACTACAGATGTCTTTCTTCCAGTTCTATTGAGATATAACTGACATAACCTTGTGGAAGCTTAGGTGCACAGCATGTTGGTTTGTTACACTTATATACTGCAAAATGGTTACCAGCAGAGTGTTAGATAACACCTCCATCACCTCACATAGTTATCACTTCTTTTCTTCTGGTAAGAGCATTTAAGATCGACTCCCCTCCTATTTTTCAAGTATGTAACACATTATCAATATTAACTATAATCACACGCTGGACAACAGATGTTCACACCTTATATCTGGAAATTTGTACCCTTTGACCAACATCTTCCCATTTTTTTCCCATCCTCCAGTTCCTGGTAACTACCACTCTATGGTCTCTGTTACTATGATTTCAGAACTTTTAGATTCCAGGTAAGTGATATCATGCGGTATTTGTCTTTCTCCTTCTGACTTCTTTCACTTACCATGATACCATGAGGATCATAAATCTTGATCCAGAAATCCTTTCTCCACAACCTTTGGGCAAGCTATTTCAACTCTCTGGACTTTTCTGAGGTGAGAGACTTCAAGTCATACCAATTTCTATTAAGAATAAAAGGCAACTTTGTCCTGAGATTATCATTCTAATTGAAGTAAGCCACACAGAGAAAGACAAATATCATATGATATTGCTTAAATATTATATTTAGATTCCACAATCTAAAATTATGATACAAATGAACTTATTTACAACACAGTCATAGAAAACAAACCTGGTTACCAAAGAAGAAAGGAGGGAGGAAGGATAAATTGGGAGCTTGGGATTAACATATACACACTAGATATTCTGTAATAATCTATGAGGGGGAAAAAAATCTGGGAAAGAATATATACATATGAAAAGTGAAAGTGTTAGTCCCTCAGTCATGTCTGACTGTTTACAACCCATGGACTGTAGCCCATCAGGCTCCTCTGTCCATGGAATTCTCCAGGCAAGAATACTGGACTGGGTAGCCATTTCCTTCTTCAAGGGATCTTCCTGACCTGGGAAATGAACCTGGGTCTTCTGCATTGCAGGCAGATTCTTTACTGTCTGAGCCACCAGGGAAGCTATATATATATATATATAAACCAAATCACTTTACTATACACCTGAAACTAACACAACATTGTTAATCAACTATACTTCTATAAAAATTTTAAAATTAAAAAAATCAAAGAATAAAAGGAAACTTTGTTTTGGGGCATTCTAGCTCGAATTCTTCTGAAATTATGCTGCCATGTTGGGATCTCTAGCTGACTAATTTTTTCAATCTTTGTTTATTATCCAGGACCCGAAGTTACGTGAGCTTTTGGATGTGGGGAACATTGGGCGCCTGGAACATCGCATGATAACAGTGGTGTATGGGCCTGACTTAGTGAACATCTCCCATTTGAACCTGGTGGCTTTCCAAGAAGAAGTGGCCAAGGTATGGTGGATTGAAACCTTTGAAGCTGATCACCTCAATCTGAATTCGTATGATATTATCCTGATTCCTCTTGAGTTTTCATCATATTTAGCTTGTCTTAAAATTCCATCTAAAAATCAACTTGCTTTAGAAGTTGATTAGAAGTGTGATTCAGACACTTTCAAATCATGGTGTTAACTTAAAATTAGGGATTTTTTCCTTAGAAATTAGGCATTTGATATCATTTCTTTTCAAAATACAGATGAAACCGCATTCCATTTCATCTAAACATCTTATCCCAACTCATTTTCTCTTCGTGTTACCATCTTTCCATCTGTCTCCTCAAAGGCAGACATTTTCAATACCTATTCAATTTCCTTTACAATAGGCAGCATCTAATCCATGATTATGTATATAATAACTGCTCAATTAATATGAGAAAGGATGGAAAATTCTTAAAAATTTAAATAAAAATCTTAAATAATAAAAAATATTTATTCAGCCATGTACTAGAAAGATGAATTAGATAAGGATTCTTCATTAAAGAGTCGCTAATTTACTAAGCTAGTGGGCCTTTTAGATGAATACAGAAATTATCAGAAGAAAGGCAGAGTATATCAAACAAGAAGCTACGAACTTCTGGGCAACTTGGACTCAAGTAATTTGATGCTTTCTCTAAAACTGTTCAATTGCCATTAAAAGAGCATGAAATGAACATATTGAAAGGAAAGGTTTCTTTTTCCATGATCATAGTTTGTAAGATACTAATCATGGTCCTGGGGCTTCCCTGGTAGTTCAGCTGGTAAAAATTCCGCCTGCAATACAGGAGACCCCAGATTGATTCCTGGGTTGAGAAGATCCACTGGGAAGGCATAGGCTACCCACTACAGTATTCTTGGGCTTCCTTTGTGGCTCAACTGATAAAGAATCCACCTGCAATGCGGGACACTTGGGTTCAATCCCTGGGTTGGGAAGATCACCCAGAGAAGGGAAAGGCTACCCACTCCAGTGTTCTGGCCTGGAGAATTCCATGGACCATATAGTCCCTGGGGTCACAAAGAGTTGGACATGACTGAGCGACTTTCACTTTCAGTGTTGATCCTGACTCTACATACAGTTTCTTTCAAGAGGGGACATTGCTGTAACTATGGCTGATTATTGTTGATGTTTGACAGAAAACAACAAAACTCTGCAAAGCAATTATCCTTCAATTATAAAATAAATAAAGTGGCAAAAAAGTATATGAATCTAAGTAAAAGTTGAAGTCTGCATGTCATATCTGTGGCCTTATATAGCTTCTCACATCATGGATGACAACTATGGGGTCATGTCAGGCCAGTGTTCATTGTCTGAGCATTACGATCTATAATTTTTTGACCTTCAGTGCTCTGACATTTTTCTGAGCTACATACACCAAATAATATGTCCTGACCTCTAATTTATTAGTGATTATTTGCTGTTATTCAGTCACTCAGTCATGTCCTACTCTTTGTAACCTCAGCCCCGTGGACTGCAGCATGGCAGGCTTCCCTGTCCTTCACCACCTCCCAGAGTTTGCTCAGGCTAATGCCCACTGAGTCGGTGATGTGATCCAACCATCTCATCCTTATCATCCTCTTCTTCTCTGCCTTCAATCTTTCTCAGCATCAGCGTCTTTTCTAACGAGTCAGCTCTTCACATCAGGTGGCCGAAGTATTGGAGCTTCAGCTTCAACATCAGTCCTTCCAATGAATATTCAGAGTTGATTTCCTTTAGGTTTGATTGGTTTGATCTCCTTGCAGTACAAGGGATTCTCAAGAGTCTCTTCCAACACCACAGTTCTAAAGCATCAATTAGTGATTATGGTAGAGGTTTATTTCCAAAAGTTGCATAATAGCAACTTCAATTCTTACAATGGAATGAATAAAATACTGTCTAGTTTTGATACTCTGAAGTCTTGAGAAGCTACTTTTTAAGGCTGTTTTAAAAGCTCAATCTATTTTATATCTTCAAGAACTAAGTCACCCATTTACGTCTATGGTATAATTTGTGCTTAGAGAGACTTCAGTTCAGTGAAACACTGTCTGTATGGCCACATTGTACTTGCTTTGCAATCATTCTTATTCCGGTACCAGCTGGTAATCTGTTGAGTGTATATGCTTCACTTCTCAGTATATGTATGTATGATTGGATGGGTGAATGAACATAAATAAATACTAAATATTTCTACAATAATTTTAAAATACCACTGCTAGAATGCAATCACATTCAGTTCTTAGTAAAATTACCAATTTATAATAGTCATTAACTCTCAATCAGAAGGATTTACTAAATGACAGTAACTTACAGGGAGGCTTTTACTATGAGTGAATATAGATATCATATTACAAACCAATCTGCATATTTTATGTCACAATAAACCTTTGTGCACTTATGTTCTAAACATTTTACTTTTCTCCTCTCTGTGGTCTTCTGCTCATTAATTTCCTTTAGAGATTGTGATTAGCAAGCCCTGTAGTATTCCCTGTCAGAACTGCATCTATAGACATTTTTCCAGCAGCTACTTGCCTGGTATAATTAATGAAGCTACAGAATATGTTTTGCCTTCCCTGACTGTGATATTCTGTAGGGTATTTTTCCCCCACTGAAACTGCTCATCCAGAAGGTTTAGATTTGCAAACACCATGTGCTCTGAAAGCTTAGTTTCCACCCTTCTAATTGTCAGTACTGTCTCATAACTTCACACCTTCTATTTAGTCTTGGGAACCAACATACGTAGTACCTTGTGTAGTGGCCACACCGAAGGAGACAGTTTACCTCGTTGCGTAGAATGCCCAACAGGAACCTGAGCTTCTCTGAAAGTCAAATGTCTCCAGAAGAAATTGTTGACAAAGGGATCCGGACTCATTCATTCATTCAACACACGTTTGTCAGGTGCCTTCTCTGTGCCAGTGTCAGGGACACAGCATTCTATAGAAAATAGAGAAATCATGATGATGAAGCACTCTGATCGTGGGTCGGATGGAGGTCTGTGTTGGGGGGATAAAGCAGAAGAGGGTGTGATGGTGGAGGAAGGGGATTATTTCTTGATGGAGTGCTCAGAGAAGGCAAAAATCTGAAGGAAGTTGCTCAACTGCAACAGTATCATCAATTTCTGAGAAATCTGTCCAGTTAATTAATTTTTTTTGTCAGAACCAGGACTTCAACTTTCCTAAATATATTTTTCCAGATTTTCATGCTTTCTTTCTTACATAAATCACTTGAGGTTGAATTTTTTATTTATTCTTTTAGACAAGTGACTCCTTTCAAAGATGGATTGGGGAGAAAACTGTGTCTTTCCATTTTTCCCTCTGTGGTTGGACTACAAAAGTGGTATCTTTTGTAGTTAAACAACAGTATTCTTCTTGATATGCAGCACCATTTGCCAACCCTGTGTGTCCTAAGGATCAGATCCCTCTGCTCCCTCAAGGGATACCTCCCTTTAATAGACCTGGAAAATAGGGAGTTTGTTTCACATCCGTCCTCTGAGTCTCACACTTTTTCCTGCATCTCCTACTGCCTTGAGGACCAATGAGCACATCCGTGTTTGTTGTCCCTGACTTCAGCACCCCTCTCTGGGATGCTCTGATTCCTCCTCAGAGCTACAGAGAGATGGAGGGTATCACCATCCTTCCCTTTACCCTCCACCGTTAACTCCCAACAGTCCTCCACACACTCCACACACAGGTAATAATACAGAACTCCTGGCAAAGTTGGAGGTACCAGCAAAGGAAATTAGCAAAGGCAATAGAAGTTGATTTCTTATTTTGTGGTGTAGGCTTTTGAAGGACTTTGGCTTTTATTTTGAGGGATATAGAAGCCACTGGAAGGTTTGCAGCAGGTGATAGACATGATCTGAAAACTCTTCAGTCAGTGATTGATGGAAAGGGAAGAGGCAATAATGGAAGCAGGAAGATCAGTTAAGAAGCTATAGAAATATTTTAATTAGATTGTTAGTGTCTTGAAGGAAAAGGGAGCTTGTAGAGATAAGATAATAGATAATAAGATAGTAGCTTATGGATAATCTGATTATCTATATCTACTTAAGTGTATCCTGGAGAGCATGAACCCTTGTGATTGTACGTTTCATGTAAGAGAAAGAGAAGAATCAAGAATGATGTTGGACTTTTGACCCAACAGACAGAAAGGATGGAAGTACCACGTACTCCGTAGGGAGAATTTAAAGTAGAGCACATTTGGTGTGTACAGTAAGGGTTCAGCTTTGATTATGTTTGGTTTGAGATTATGATTAGACACCCAAGCAGATATGTTGAGTAGGCAGTTAAATATATGAGCATGGCATTGAATGCATCAATTTGGAAGTCATCAGATTATAGACAGTATTTAATGAGCCAGGATGAGATCATCCAGGAAGCAACTGCAGATAGAGAAAGTTTTCAAGGCCTGAGTCACTGATACTCCAACTTGAAAAGATTGAAGGGATAAGAGAGAATCAAAAGAAGCAATCTAACAAGGAGTGGTCAGTGGCCTGGCAGTGAGGCAAGTCTGTGAGTCTGGAAGTCAGGGGAAGACAGCGTTTCAAGAAGAGAGTGATCAACAGGGCTAGCTGTTGCTTTCACGTCCAGTAAGATGAAGGCTGACAACTGACTGTCGGATTCAAGGGTATGGGGGTCACTGGTGACCTTGATTAGAGCAACTTCATGGAATAATGGAATCAAAAGTCTATTCGAGTGGGCTATGCAGAAGGAAATGGCAATCCACTCCAGTATTCTTGCCTAGAGAATCCCGTGGACAGAGGAGCCCGGTGGGCTGCTGTCCATAGGGTCACACAGAGTTGGAAAAGACTGAAGCGACTTAGCATGCATGCATGCCTTGGAGAAGGAAATGGCAACCCCCTCCAGTAATCTTGCATGGAGAATCTCAGGGATGGAGGAGCCTGGTGGGCTGCCATCTATGGGGTTGCACAGAGTCAGACACGACTGAAGCGACTTGGCGGCAGCAGCAGCAGCAGCTCAGGAATCAGTGGAGGGAAATGAAGAAGACAAAAGAGATTGCTCTTGTGGAAAGTTTTGATGAGAAAGGCAGGGGAAAGATGAGAAGATTGCTGGAAGAGGGAAGCAAGATCAAGAGATAGTTTTAAGATGGGAGAAACCACAACGTGCATGTCTGCTGGTGGCAATGATCCTGTGGAGGGTAAAGAAGATAAGAGAGTTGGAGAACTGCTGGAGCAGTCCTTAAGTAGGCAGGCGTGGCAGGATCTAGTATAGGATTCAGGAAAGTACAGCCTGAGGTCAAGCCTGGCCTGTCACTTGTTTGCATATAGTTTTATTGAAACACAACAAACCCATTTATTTACATACTGTCTATGGCTGCTTTCTCTAGACATAGTTGAGTCATTATGACATAAACCATGTAGACTACAAAGCTTAAAATATTTACTCTCTGGTCCTTTGTTTAAAAAAAAATTGTGGACTCTGTCTTAGTTCACAAATAGAGGGGCTGGGCTCAGACAGGAGCAAGGACACTTAACTGATGAGGAAAAGTGGAGTCCATCAGGAGAGATGCTGGGAGGTGGTCCATGTGGTAGAGGGAATGAGAGAGGTTTTCTGGTTGCCTCTGTTTGCTCGGTGACAAAGGGAATAAAAGTCAGTAGCTAAGCATAAGTAAGTATCCTAAGTAACTTTTAAGTCCTCAAGGCTTTTTCTGCACCAGTTGGTGAATTTCTTTAAAGAGCTGACTGGTGAGGACTTTGCTAGTGGTCCAGTGGTTAAGACTCCATGCTTCGAGTGCAGGGGATCTGGCTTGAATCCATGGTCAGAGAACTAAGATCTCACATCCTGCAGAGTAACTAAGCCCATGGGTCACAACTACTGAGCCTGCATGCTGCAACTAGAGAAGCCAGGTGCTGCAATGAAGACCCAGTGCAGCCAAAATAAATAATTGAAATAAAATTATATATAAAAATGATCTTATTGATAAGGTTAACATGGACTGCAAAAGACAGATCATTTACATCAACCCAAAAATCTATATCATGTGAACGAGTTAATCATTTATCAGGTCCATGCAAATTTTTCCATTGGTCAAAGAGTCTGAAGATAAAATAATTTTCTTCTTCCTGCCCAGTTCTAGTGCCTCTTTCTAACATTCTGCTTTCCTTTGAGGTGGGAGGTGACACAGAGGCATCTAATTCTGCTACTTCTTCCTGCAGTCATACAGCCTAAACACCATCGTGTGGGTTGGAAAACAGATTGCTCTGAACCAGGGGCAGGATTCATAGGATTGCAATATGTTGGTGTTTACTATCAAGTCTCAAGGATCCAGTGGGAAACCTCTCTTCATCAAAAAATTTCAATAAGAAATGGAATCTGTCTCATGATTAGTGAAGAAGAATCTCTGTGTGCAAAGGCAGCAGAGGTGAAGCCTTTCCTATTTGGATTAAGAAATCTAAAATTATTTTCTGCATGTCTTCCTCTGGGTTCAGGTCCCTTTCCATGGCTGGGTCCCTGGACACTCATCCACCAGCCCAGTTCCTATCCCAGATCCTTGTTCAGTGCATTATAATAGCGAGATAGCCCATCACCCCAAGAGACAGGATTCAGCTTTGGCATGAATACTGGAGTGCGTAACCATTCCCTTCTCCAGGGGATTTTTCTCAACCCAGCGATCAAACCTGGGTCTCCTGCATTACAGGCAGATTCTTTACCATCTGAGCCACCAGGGAAACCCAAAGCTTAGATGGATATTGCCAATTTTCCGAACTGATTGAGTCAGTTTTTTAAATGTTAACTCCCTCGTGCAAAAAAAAAAAAGTTTAATAGAGGATCTCTGTTAAATTGTTAGCTATTGAAGTAGCTGTCACAAAATAAATGAGCTCTCCAAAAAAATGTTTTATATACTGACATCAGCCTTCAAGGTATATTTTAGAATTTGGGGGTAACAGCTGTTACTTCAGCAGGTATGAATATCATGGAGAGTCTAATTCACTCATTTGGGAAGTGTCATCTGGAAGCTTGCCTTAACTTCATCCACACCGGTTCATTCAGTTCAGTTCAGTTCAGTCCCGTCCCTCAGTCGTGTCCGACTCTTTGCAACCCCATGAATTGCAGCATGCCAGGCCTACCTGTCCATCACCAACTCCGGGAGTTCACTCAGACTCACGTCCGTCAAGTCGGTGATGCCATCCAGCCATCTCATCCTCTGTCATCCCCTTTTCCTTCTGCCCCCAATCCCTCCCAGCATCAGGGTCTTTTCCAATGAGTCAACTCTTCACATAAGGTGGCCAAAGTACTGGAGTTTCAGCTTTAGCATCAGTCCTTCCAAAGAACACCAGGACTGATCTCCTTCAGAAGGGACTGGTTGGATCTCCTTGCAGTCCAAGGGACTCTCAAGAGTCTTCTCCAACACCACAGTTCAAAAGCATCAATTCTTTGGTGCTCAGCTTTCTTCATAGTCCAACTCTCACATCCATACATGACCACTGGAAAAACCATAGCCTTGACTAGATGGACCTTTGTTGGCAAAGTAATGTCTCTGCTTTTCAATATACTGTCTAGATTGGTCATAACTTTTCTTCCAAGGAGGAAGTGTCTTTTAATTTCATGGCTGCAGTCACCATCTGCAGTAATTTTGGGGCCCAGAAAAATAAAGTCTGACACTGTTTCCACTGTTTACCCTCCATCCAAATATGTTGCAAGCTCTCTGAATTTCCTAATTAGCTCCCATCTCTCTTTCCTCATCCTGCTACCCTCTTCCATCTTATTCAAATCCATGACAGGTCTTCTCTGTAACTACCTTCTACCTCCTTTTCTAGAATTCTCTCCTTTTTCTCCAACTCTGTGTGTCTGTCTGCTAGCAATGACCCTTAAAAAGCCTCAAACCTGATCAGACTTCAGATCATTTTTGTGGCATTATTACCTACAAAATGAAGTTTTCTGTCTATTTAATTGTCATTCATTTAGTGAGTAAATATTCTTTGAAGGCCAAGCACTAGGGAGTTACCAGTGGTGAAAACAAACATAGCCTGTGCCCTTAGGAGCTTCCGAATCACCACCTGGACCCCAGCACCATTCTGCCTCAGCAATTACTAACCACTTGCGATTCCTCCTGCCTTCATAACCTGAGTGCCTTCAGACTTACGTGCTTTCCTGGATGTCCTTTCTCCACTCTGTCCATCAGCAGAATTTCCAAGCCTCCTTTAGGGACTCACCGTATATACAGCTCACCTGTCTCCCCTCTGTCCCATGATTTCCATGAATAACTGACAGTTTCTTCCTTTTCTTTGATCATCCCAGGCCTATTTTCTATTGCATTTATCACACTATAATTATCTGTCACTATGTCTGACACCCTATCCTGGATTTGTGAGCTTCTCAAAGTCAGAAAATACAGTTCAGTCATTTGTGTTCCCAAGATCGATCTTAGTCTCAACTGATAATAGGTACCCAATAAATGTGTCTTCTGCAGGGGCAGAGGAAGGCGTTTAAAAAAGGAAAGAAGAAAGGAAAACAGGAGAGTGCAGGAATGGAAGGACCAAGAAAGGAAGAAAGAAGCTTATGGGTCCTTGAAAATAGTTAATAGCTCATAGAATATTATAGAGCTCCAGAGACTTTGAACATCATGTGCTCTAATCCCCTTGTTTTTGAGTTGAAAATATTGAGGCCCTTCAACTAGTTGTTCCAGATTTCTTGCTCTGAACACGGGCCTTTTCCAAGGTCTGCCAGGATGCCCAGTGGTTTCCACCTTCTTCATCCTTCCAAGCACAACTCAGAGTCATTGTTATTGCCCTCCTCCTCCTCTACCCATCAGTTACCACATTTTTCTGAAGAAAAGGAAAATTATCTTCAACTGGCCAAATAAGTTGAGATGGTTCAGGGGAAGGAATAAGAGATTGTGCCACAAAAGGGGCGGTTCTTAAGAAAAAGAAATTATAGTCTACTAAATGAAATAGCAAAGGGAAAGAGTGACTAGTGAATGGTCCTGCCTCAGTCCTCTGACCCCTCCTGATACAGAACTTGATTCCTCAAAAACTTTCCACTTTTCTTAGACTTTCCTCCAAATTAATAGTATAGATATTTTAAAATAACCTCAAGAGACATGAAGTTCATATATTTCATTTTATTCTGGGGACATATTTGTTGAGATAAGAATTTTCAAATACTAACAGATTTTTTCTGTACACAATTAAGTTTGTCACTTTCTTTTTGAATTTAGCACCAACTTATAGTGGATGAGCAGTGGCTATAAGTTTGACTTTTTAAACAAAAAATGATGACAAAAAAGAGAATAAGGTACCATATATTCTTTTCAGCAATATACTTTGGAACATAATGGAAAACTGTGCTGATCTCCTTGGAGGTAGAATATACATGCCAAAAATATTACTGTATTGAGTGTATATTGCTTTTTACACATGTGAAAAGTTAGCCCTCTGGGTTATTGTGTTTCATAAGATCTTCATTCACTGGCATTCTCACCTTCTCATATTAATAAGACATACCTATGTCATCTCGGGATATTCCTCCATCCAGTCGTAAATAAGGCCCAGGTTCTTACCAGGTCCATATATTGCTCTGTTAGTGTTAGGGTTTGATAGTCATGGGTATTCTTTTTTGGAAAATGAGATCCATCCCACATTTTGCACTTGAATTTTGGATGATTATGGGGCAGATAAAGGATATATATTTTAAACTTTTAAATTGTGGATATGTCACCTGTCTGGAACATCCATATAAAGGTTTAAAAGTTCAAAGTCACCCCCCCAAAAAAAAACATTCATTTTAAAAAAGGAGGGAGAAAAAAAAGGCAATTCAGAAATTAATCTCTTCTTACATCCAGATAAGAACAACCTATTGCTATCCTGTTGACTGTGGCAGAAATCATACCTACCCACCTTCCCCAAGTGGCTTTCCTGATTCCTTAAAGGAGAGCTTCTTTTGAGCCAGGCAGGATTCAAGGGTGCCACAAAGAGAAATCAATGCCCAACTTAAGGGAGGATATATATTCCAAGACTCAGAAATAATCATGATTTCAGACTGTGGGCTACTGTGCATGCAAGTCTGCTTTTCCCCAGGGAAAATTCAGAAACTGATTAAGCAGCAGCATCTTCCCTTTCTTTCCAGTCACCCAAGAACACAGAAATAAGCTGCTTCCTCATTCCTCTGCCCCTCTGGCAGCTGAGAAAGCCCTGATTGTATTTCCTGTGTATCTAGCCTTAAAGAAGACACAAACATACTTTTAAAAAGCTATAATTTTTGGAAAGGAAGAAGAAATCTAAGAAAATTTGGCTTCCGTGCTTAATTACTATGGAAAAATAGCTGACACCCTTTGAAAGTGGCAGGTTGATCTGTTATATCTACTGCCTTAATATAAGTTGTTATGTTTCCAATGCATCAAATGCTCCCAAAGAATAAGCTGCCCTTAAGAATAATTTTTTTGAAAATTACATTTTAATGTGTTGGCTACATAATAATAATCATTCACGCATTCACTTAACAGATACTTCATTGCCTACTCTGTACCAGCCACAGTTTTGAGTGCTGGGGATAAAATAAACAGACAGAAATGATTGTCTTCACGAAGCTTACTTAATGGTGGGGGTAGGGTGATGATAAACAAAATAAATAAGATGGTAATAGGAGCTAGGAAGGACTAAAGCAGAGAATGGAGATAGGAAGCATTTGGGGGGATACATATTCCAATTTTAAATCAGTTGGTCAGATACAGTCACACTAAGGCATGATGGTCTATGAGGGAGACCCTGCAGATGGTGGAGTGTCAAGTGGTCAGCACCGAGGACAGCGGTGCTGGGGCAGGTGTGACCTGGCACACTGGTGGAGGGAGTGATGAGCGGGGAGAGAGCAGAGACGAGAGGCTGGGTGTGTTGGCAAGTGACCCAAATAGCGGTAGGTGGCCACTTTGAGAATGATTTTACTCTCAACATCACAAGTATCTATTACATTGTTTTGAGCAAGTGATGGATTTGGGCTGACATATTTTGACAGGATGGTTGTAGTTCCTCTGTTGAAAAGCTGTAAGGGTATAGAAACAGAGATAGGGAGAGCAGAGTGCCTGGAATAGAGGTGGTGAGAAATGGTTAGGTTCCAGATACGTTTTTAATGTGAAGCCAAAAGATTTACTGAATGAACCAGATACATGACATGAGAGAGAGCTAAGGATGATCTCAGAGGTTCTTTTAATTTAATTTACTGAAATAAAGAACCGTATATTCTTATCTAGAAAGATCAGAAATTTGGTTCTGGACACAAATTTTAATATAGCTTTAGCCCCAAACAGCAAAACAAGCACAAGTATGACATCTTATCTCTCTTGAGGTACTATGAAAATAATGATAAAGGAACATAAATACACAATGATGAAGAGAACAAGGTAGGTCACTAGGACATGACATATTTCACTAAGTTTGCAGGGGGGAAAAAATGAAGAGATGTTGTTAATGCCCAAGTCTCGAAATCTCCCAATGACCACCAGGGACCCGGTATCCGATGCAAAAGCAAGAGAGTTTTAATTACCAAGCTCGAGCTGGGGCTCCCACCATTACCATTACCGATGCAGCGGCTAAGGAGAGGAGCCCCGAACTCTGGGTTCCATTGCTTATATAGGGTATTCTCGCACGAAAAATTGAAACAACAGGAGTTTCCAGGTTGGGAGACGTCTAATTGGTTGCCTTCTGTGGAAGGGTTAGGTGTTGGGTTCTGATTAGTTTTCATTTCCCAGGCTGGCCACGGGTTCTGATTCGTTCCCATTTCCCAGGCAGGTCATAATGAAAGTAAAGTCAGGAGATCCTGATCTGGGATCTAATTGGCTCACAGGTGGTGGGGTGAGGTCAGGGGATTTCCAAAGATTCTTTCCTCAGAGTCTTTTTTTAACAAAATGGGGTGGCTTAGGTTCTTCAATGTCATAGTAGAGAAAACCACAGTCTGGGTTATACAGAGAGTAACAGATGAGAAAGCCTCTGACCTGCTCAGAAGCAATCAAGAGATGCTCCAGGCTTGAGTCCTACCAGCCCAGCAGAACATGGAGGAAGATGTGGGAGTGAAAAAAAACAGCCTTTCATTCCCTACTCCTGATCCTCATATAGAATAATCAATAACCAGTTACTTTCAGCATCAAAAATTTGAGTGGTGTGTCTTTTATGAAATTGAATAAATGATTGAAAAGTATCATTGTGGGTAGCACTGAAGTTCAGGATCCAGAGTAAAGTTCTTCTCATTCTAACATTTGTAGATACCACACCATGGTGGCTGGAACCCACATGCTCACTGGAAAAGAAGTCTGCTAGCTGGTCAACCCCACTCCCATGCTCAGGGCTCCCAGCTAGCACTTCTGTTGCCCCATCTAAGATGGGAGCTGACAAATTATCCACAAGCTATTGAAAAAAGCTACAATACTGATTGATAAGGGATGCAAAGATGAACAGAAAATAGAAGTAATAATGAAGTGAAGTCGCTCAGTCGTGTCCAACTCTTTGCGACCCCATGGACTTTAGCCTACCAGGCTCCTCAGTCCATGAGATTTTCCAGGCAAGAATACTGGAGTGGGTTGCCATTTCCTTCTCCAGGGGATCTTCCTGACTCAGGGATCGAACCCAGGTCTCCCAGATTGTAGGCAGATGCTTTACCATCTGAGCTACCAGGAAAGCCCCATTAGTATAAGTAAGTAAACAGTTTAAAAAAAAAACAACTAGGAAGTATCTTCAGAGAGAATTTTAAATATATTTTACCCTTAAGAAAAGAACAAGATGCTATGAAAAATGGGTAACAAAAATAAGAAGTTTCTCTTAGAAATAAAATATGAGATAATGGAACAACAATAAAAATTCTCCTGAACTACTAAACGAGGAGGTGAAGGAAATCTCTCAGAATGTGGAACCAAGCAAAACAACAACAATGAAGGCAGCGAACAAACAACTAGAAAGTGAAAGAAGGATAAGAAAAGTGAAAATATAAGAAATACAGGTATAATCAGTCCAGCTAGGGTGGTAGCCAATGAAAAGAGAAAGCAGAAGAGAGGAAAATATGAAAAACATAATACAAGAAAATAAGTTAGAGCTAAAGGAAGGTGCTGGTCTTGAAGCTGAAATAGAAAGTGTAGGATTGGAATAGGTTCAGGAAATATGAGTAGGAAGCTAGAAGATGTAAGATAAATGCAAACAGCTTAAATTTCTTCTCCCTAAAAGAAAATTAAGGTTGAAAAAGAGATAAATGTATAAGAAATGCATTATTTAAACTCAAGCCATGCTGAAAATATACAGGATTTTCAACAATAGAAGGAGCAGTCAAAAAAGATCCATATTGTCGTGGTATTAAGAATGTTCTCTTTTGAAAGTCATGTAGTTCATGGTGTTATAACTACAGCAAGTAAAATAACCAAAGCCTAATATATGCCCCAACAAAAAATTAAATTTGCTTTTTATACAGTCATGTAAACTTTTATTTTTATTAGTTTTAAACTTTTAGAATCAATCTATATGCAAAATATTAAAGTCAATTATGGATACTGGATAAGACAAACATATTTCAACTTTGACAAGTTAGAAAGTAAATTTAAACAAGAGTCAGAGGTGAAAAGATTTGCAGGTAAATGTCCTCCTTTCACAAACAGAGAAGCCAAATGATACTATCTTTAACTGGTGGATTACGAAGTGGCTTGAGTATGTTGCTTGAAGTTATAGTGATGGGGAAAGAGAAAACTAGTGATAACGATTCTATCAGGAGGAAGGAGAAAGGGGAGATGGGAGGTATGGTAACAGATTTAAAACCTCATCAGTGCAGAGTGTGTAAGTCAAAGAGAAAGACAAATACTATATATGAACACAGATATATGGAATCTANTTGAAAGTCATGTAGTTCATGGTGTTATAACTACAGCAAGTAAAATAACCAAAGACTAATATATGCCCCAACAAAAAAGTATATTTGCTTTTTATACAGTCATGTAAACTTTTATTTTTATTAGTTTTAAACTTTTAGAATCAATCTATATGCAAAATATTAAAGTCAATTATGGATACTGGATAAGACAAACATATTTCAACTTTGACAAGTTAGAAAGTAAATTTAAACAAGAGTCAGAGGTGAAAAGATTTGCAGGTAAATGTCCTCCTTTCACAAACAGAGAAGCCAAATGATACTATCTTTAACTGGTGGATTACGAAGTGGCTTGAGTATGTTGCTTGAAGTTATAGTGATGGGGAAAGAGAAAACTAGTGATAACGATTCTATCAGGAGGAAGGAGAAAGGGGAGATGGGAGGTATGGTAACAGATTTAAAACCTCATCAGTGCAGAGTGTGTAAGTCAAAGAGAAAGACAAATACTATATATGAACACAGATATATGGAATCTAGAGAGGTGATACCAGCGATCCTACCTACAGCGCCGCAAAGGAGACATCGATGTAAAGAACAGACGTTTGGACTCAGGGAGAGAAGGAGAGGGTGCGAATAGCATTGAAGTATATACTTTACTATTTTACGTGAAATAAATGGCCAGTGGGAGTCTGGTGCGTGAAGCAGTGCATCGGGAGCCTGTGCTCCGTGACAGTGTGGGGGGAAGGGGTGGGGAGGGAGGAGGCTTCAGGGTGGAGGAGACACGCATACCTACGGCTGGTTCATCCTGATGCATGGCAAAAATCATCACAGCGTGGTAAAGTAATTACCCTCCAATTAAATAAATTAAGAAAACCTCATCAACCAGAGTGAAAATCAATAGTTCTAAAACCAGTCAATTAAAAAAAAGCACTGCAAATATGTTATTTATAAATATGAAAGAAACCCCACAAAATTTAAGAAGAGGAATGCCTCTGCCACTCCAGCTATTTGTGTTCCCAGCAGCAAGACGACAGGACCCCTACATCAGGGACCACGCTTTCCCAGAGCCTCCCAGTAGACTCCTGACAGCGTGAGACTCACCATGTGCCACCTTGCCACTCTCACTGCTGGAGACATTGGGAAAAAGTAGATTTTTCAGTTATATTTTCTGGCCTGAATAATGTCAGGTTTCATTCAGGACAGAAGGAGAAAATGGAAATTAGGTAGCTCTCAGCAGGGGGTTCCACAGCTAGACAGTGGCAGAGTAGGGTTCTAAAATCCAATGAAATATATGTTTAAATAAATTAGTAAAAGCATAAAAAATATGAGTCAATGAGAAGCATTAAATAAATAGGTATCAGTAGTATAAATTTAAATCAAAAGACAAGCACAGATTGTGTTTAAGACTCACCCTTCCTTAGCCTTCATAGGCAGTGAGAATTGACCAAAAGTGCGTGAGGCCATCAGAAGCAAGGACACAGACTAGTTATCAGTGAGAAAGGACTAACAGATGGAGTCAATTACCAAGGGCCAAATACTCCGTCATTCAAAAAAGAAGTATCTGGCTTGAAAAAAGTTTTAAAATAAATGTGGAGGTGGGCATAATTAAGTTTATTTAAAACAAATTGGTTTCCAATTGAGAAAATTATATTTTAAGATTATGTGTACTAAGTTTTAATGAGCAAGTACCTGCATGTAGTTACTGATCAGTTTCATGGAATGCAGTTTTGATTTTGTCAAACAAATTCCATTTAACGAAAAGCAGCACCACTTAACTTCCAAGAAATTGTGATTGCTCCTCTTTTTTCAGCCTTGATATGCATCTTACTAAAGAAATTAGCTGTTGGTTTTTTTCTTTTAAATTTTTTTCATTTAATCTCCTCAAATAGACTTGCTTAAAAAATCTAGTATCAATTGTAATTTCAGAACCTGGTTACATACATTTTTATTGCCTACAATACATAATACCTTGGTAAATGCAATCAAAGTAGTAATTTGCATGGATACTGCTAGGCTTAGGGTTCATAATAGCAAATGTTTCTGTAAAAGTGAGATGAGCGTTTTGGACAGAACCACTTCAAGAATATGGTGGAGTGACATGAACGCCATGGAAACAAAGCTTTGGAAATTCCATCTGAGTATTTGATGGACATTTTCTCAGTTATACAAATAAACAATGACTCAGGAACTAGCTGGAGAGAGAGGAGGATGTCTCCTCAGCTAATGCTCAAAAATACATGAGACTCACAGTGATACAACTGAAAACCTCTCATCATGAAAACATAACCAAACCAAACATTTTTCTCTTTTTCCACTCTGTACCAAGTGTGTTGCTCTTTGGGGTTTATTTTCCCCCCCTTTGAAGAATTCTCTTAGGATTTTTTTCAATTTGCTGTTACCACATTAAGCTTTCCCCATTGCTCCAGAGAATGTCAAAAGTTATAAGAGCAGGATTAGGAATATAATAGACTATTAGCTCTCAAAATGTGGATTCTTGCATCCATATCTTGAACGCTGAACTTGAACACTGAACTCTTCCTTAGACCATCAGGGTACCATTTATGACAGCTTGCTTCACTTATCCAGGGAAAAATAATTGAGCAACAAGTCTTCAGAAAGCAGCCCCAAACAGAACAAAGCATAAAGCATATCTATGAAGCCAATGCAGATGCTCTAAGCCCTAAAACTAAAGCTTCTGTACTTTATTAATTAGAAATCGCTACACACAGGACTCTGAGTTCTTATAACCTATTCTAGCACAGTTCAAATTACAATAGGAAATGTGTGAAGCTATTATCCAAACACCAGAGCAAACCATGGTGATTTGATATTTATAACAAGGGAGACATAAAAATTAATTTCACAAAGCATAAATCATATAGCATGGATGTAATTCCCTTTCATTTACACATTCATTCACTCATGCAGTCAACTCAGGTCATCAAGTGCATGTCTATTTCTTGGGATATAAAAAGAATGGTTACAGAGCTATGAGATCCCACACAGGCTGTGGGATAACACATATCCTTTTTTCCACCCGCTTTTTCATATACCCCCATGAATGGCTATATGCAGTATTTCCTATACTCTTCATGCTTCTACTCACTGCTTCTCCTCCAGGCCCAATGATCTGATTCTCATGGACATCCAAATGGATTGTTCTAGAGGTAGAGCAACCAGTCAGAGACCTTCCCCAGGATTTTTCATACTGGAAGTAGGAAATCAGTCAGACTCTCTCTAGTGATGAGAGGAGCCATATGTGACAATTCTTGGTGCAGTTGGTGACTATGGAGAAGAAGCTGTTCAATCAGGAAGAAAGTAATAATATCAGGAAGAGAGAGAAGTGAAAAGGCAATGAAGAAAGTCTCTCTGCCATTCAGGCCCCTGGTTCCTTGTGATCTTATAAATACACAATTTTTTGCTGCAGTTTGTCTGATGTTTCCTCCAGTTACAGGAACGATCCAGTGTCCTTGGCAAATTCTCATATTTCCTAGGCTAATTTGAGCTGTGGTTTTGGCAGCTATAGACTAAAGATATTTGAATCACATGGTCTGAAAATAACTATGCACCTTTCCTTGATATTATGTCATTTGAGTAATATGATTTTTCTAGTGTCCCAACTCTGACAATATTGGGTTGTTATACGCTCCCTGGTTTTTGTTTTGTTTTGGTAATTATATTTGTATCAGGTGAACATTCTGAATGTAAGATATAAAATCATCACTCCCACCTAAAACGGGGGAACTGTATCAGAAATTTTGCCAAAATTCTAAATACTCAATATAGACCCATAAACTCGGTTACTACTCAGTGTTTTCTGCTTTTAATGAAAGTCTTTGCAGCTCATATACCATCTTTCATGATGAAAACATTCTTTACTTTGCCATTAAGACAAACATGGCAAGATGAATTCTGATGCCTGCCAGCAGGTAAGAGAAACATGCTCAGCCAGGCAATGAAACCCTGAATGAGCCATGCATTGTTCTTTCCTACTCAAATCCCAACCTGCTGCCTGCTGATGAGCAGAAGTAATGGAAATGACACCATTATCAATTATGGCAATAGGAGTTTGCCAACAAACTAAAAAATAATGGAAAGCTATTAAAATTGTTAGGACTGTCATATATCTCACAAATATTAAAATATTCCATTTTAAATTATTATTTATTCCAAGAACCTTTTATTTAAAAAAAAAAAAAACATAGATTGACATTTTCAAATAAGGTACTTTGAAAACACTTGGTTTTAGATTATCATTTGTGACTCCTTTTATTTCATTAGGGTAACAATTGGCTCATAATTGGTTATATTCAATATATACAGAGAGATTGATTCAGTATTCCTTTTAGACTGTTTTTATTTCCCCAAAGATCTCACTGAACAAATACATGCTTCTGAGGACAGAGTTCACACTCTGCCTTTTCTCTGTGACTCCAGCTGCTTCGTATCAGGAGCCGTAAACTGGGTACCTGGCGTGACACGATCGTAGGTGGCATTTACAAGATCATCACTATGTGTCTCTGTTTTTGTCAATAAGACTGAGACTATCACCCTGTGTTTGAGCACAAACCTCAAACAAACAAAACTTTCCTCTTTTTAAAGACAATAAGCACAAATAAACAAAAGAAAACTGGATGTTAACAGGAAATTTGCAGAAAAGATAAAGTGGAAGAGCCCTGACAGGGATTATACAAAGCCAACCAGACAGGCAAATCAGTGATGACAATTCAGGCCAATCCAAGGCCCCACACTGCATCTATCAGATTTGCAAACACTTTCTGAAAGGCTGGTAATAGCAAGTGTTTTCTTAAATGTAGGAAAATACAAGCTCTCCTACATTGCCAAAAGGAACATAGAAGGCCCTTAGTGCTTTGGTGAGCAAGCAGCGGCATGTGGTACTGCTGAAGATGCCGCATCCAGAGAAAACATCACAATAGTAGTTACCCGAGAAAAACTTCTGGATGTGGCTTGAGGCAGCAGGAAGTTGATTTGTGCAAATAAACCATGTGTGTCCATCAATAAAAGAAAGGATTAATAAATTTCATATTCTTATATACATAATATATAAGAAGTGGGGGGCTTCTCAGGTGGCTCAGTGGGTAAAGAACCTGCCTGCAATGCAGGAGATACCAGAGATATGGGTTCGATTCCTGGGTCGGGAAGATCCCCTGGAGCAGGGCATGGCAACCCACTCCAGTATTCTTGCCTGGAGAATCCCATGGACAGAGGAGCCTGGCGGGCTACAGTCCATGAGTTCGTAGCATCAAACTTGAAGCAACTGAACACACATTCTTATAGTGGAATAGTTTAGTAGTTAAAAGTAATAACTTTGATCTAAATGAGAAGTAGGGACACATTTTAAAGACATAATGTCGATTGCAAATAGCAGCTGGCCAAAGGATGCATCCAGTTTGATATGATTTATGTAATACTTTATATAGCCATACCAGGACTGGCAAAATTTTTTTTCTGTTAAGGGCCAGTCAGTAGATTCTTTGCCCTTTGGAAGTCTCTGTTGGCAGCTATTCAACTTGGCCCCTGTAGAACAAAAGCAGCATAGATGATATGTAAATGAATGAGCATGGCTGTGCTGCAGTAAAACTTTATTTACAAAAACAGATGGCAAGCTGGAGTTAGCCTTCAGGGGTTTGTTGAACACTGATAAAGACCATTGTCCTCAGAATATCGCATGAAAATAGATATGCTTTAATGTCTACTTTTCAAAATAGAGCTTGCTCCTGGGAAAGCAAGAAGATTGAAATCAAGCAGAAGAGCAACACAGAATAAGTCTGCACCAGTGTCTTAACTATGTAACAGTTAAAAAGCACTAAAGCAAATATCGCAAAATGGTACCATTTGTTAAATTTGGATATGTGTTAGTTGCACTGTTCTCTGCATTTTCAGGTATAACAGAGATATGCGATGCTTAAAAAAAGGAAAGATTAACAATACATTAAAATATTAAAGATAGTGTGCATCAGAACAATGGGGAACAGAAATATCTGTATTTCAAACAGAAATATCAACTTCTATTCATAAGTTGAGCCAAAAAGTTTAGAAGTGTGAATTGCCAATAGGAGAAATGTCTCTCTGTTCTCTGAACTGTGAACACTTGTTGAACAACAGCATGGCTGGAAGACATGGCATGACTAGATCCAAATTTTGGACTGAATCTCTGTCTTCATGTTAGTTTAGTCAAGTTCGAGTTGAATCTGTGACTTCCTGTATCGAAGTTCTAAGGCTTTTGACTGACACTTTGTGATCAGCCGCACCCCTCTTATCGTTTCCCCTCTACCATCGTTATAACATAGTGGTAAGGTATTAATAAACTTTGCAGCTTGTTTCACTACTGTAACAAGGTTCTTGGTTTCAAATCTCAGGTGTGCCTGTAACTAGATATGGGACTTTACGCTTGAATTGAATGCCTCTGTGTCTCAGCTCTCTCATTGGTAAAAATGGACTGATAATAACATTAAATATCTCACTGTGTGATTGTGAGAATTAAACGAGTTAGTTACTTACAAAAATGTTAGAACAGTGCCTAACCCACAGTTTAGTTCAGTTCAGTTGATGAAAGTGAAAGAGGAGTTAAAAAGTTGGCTTAAAACTCAACATTTAGAAAACGAAGATCATGGCATCCGGTCCCATCACTTCATGGGAAATAGATAGGGAAACAGTGGAAACAGTGTCAGACTTTATTTTTTTGGGCTCCAAAATCACTGCAGATGGTGANTGCCAAAGAATGCTCAAACTACCACACAATTGCATTCATCTCACACTCTAGTAAAGTAATGCTCAAAATTCTCCAAGCCAGGCAGCAATATGTGAACCCTGAATGTTCCAGATGTTCAAGCTGGTTTTAGAAAAGGCAGAGGAACCAGAGATCAAATTGCCAACATCCCCTGGATCATGGAAAAAGCAAGAGAGTTCCAGAAAAACATCCATTTCTGCTTTATTGACTATGCCAAAGCCTTTGACTGTGTGGATCACAATAAACTGTGGAAAATTCTCAAAGAGATGGGAATACCAGAGCACCTGACCTGCCTCTTGAGAAACCGATATGCAGGTCAGGAAGCAACAGTTAGAACTGGACATGGAACAACAGACTGGTTCCAAATAGGGAAAGGAGTATGTCAAGGCTGTATATTGTCACCCTGCTTATTTAACTTATAAGCAGAGTACATCATGAGCAACGCTGGGCTGGAAGAAGCACAAGCTGGAATCAAGATTGCTGGGAGAAATATCAATCACCTCAGCTATGCAGATGACACCACCCTTATGGCAGAAGGTAAAGAAGAACTAAAAAGCCTCTTGAAAGTGAAAGAGGAGAGTGAACAAGTTGGCTTAAAGTTCAACATTCAGAAAACGAAGATCATGGTATCTGGTCCCATCACTTCATGGGAAATAGATGGGCAAACACTGGAAACAGTGGCAGACTTTATTTTGGGGGCTCCAAAATCATTGCAAATGGTGACTGCAGCCATGAAATTAAAAGATGCTTACTCCTTGGGAGGAAAGTTATGACCAACCTAGATAGCATATTCAAAAGCAGAGACATTACTTTGCCAACAAAGGTNGACATTACTTTGCTGACTAAGGTCCGTCTAGTCAAGGCTATGGTTTTTCCTGTGGTCATGTATGGATGTGAGGGTTGGACTGTGAAGAAGGCTGAGTCCTGAAGAATTGATGCGTTTGAACTGTGGTGTTGGAGAAGACTCTTGAGAGTCCCTTGGACTACAAGGAGATCCAACAGGTCCATTCTAATGGATATCAATCCTCAGTGTTCTTTGGAAAGACTGATGCTGAAGCTGAAGCTCCACTACTTTGGCCACCTCACGCGAAGAGTTGACTCATTGGAAAAAACTCTGATGCTGGGAGGGATTGGGGGCAGGAGGAGAAGGGGACGACAGAGGATGAGATGGCTGGATNGGCATCACAGACTCGATGGACGTGAGTCTGAGTGAACTCCGGGAGTTGGATGGACAGGGAGGCCTGGTGTGCTGCGATTCATGGGGTCGCAAAGAGTCGGACACGACTGAGCGACTGAACTGAACTGAAATACAGTAAAGTGGACTTATCTTTTTTTATCTTGTTCAACTGTATGTTCAGCCACCCTAAAATTATCTAGGACAAAATGATAAAAAGCATAGTATCTAAGAGTATAGGATTTGGATCCTAAGAAACCAGTGATCTAACCCCAAACTTGTTTTATTAGCTCTGAGGATATAAATAAGTTTTATAAGAGTTTTGAAACCTTCAATTTTCATCTGTAAAATGAGGCTAATAGCAGTACCTTCCTCCAAGAGAATTACTGTGAGAGTTAAGTTGTTGGATACAAAGTATCTATTAATAGTAAATAGTAGGTGCCTCGGTATCTAGTAACTACTTAGACAATACCAATGAGAGTAACTGAACATTGTGAAACAATTGTTAGTAATATTAAGCAAACACATAAATCCTGTGGCAAGAATGACAGAACTGGAATAACTTTAGAAATAAAAGTATAGTAACTTTGTGAAGCAAAAGGCAAGGAAAAAAGGGAAAGGTGTACCAAACTGAACGCAGAGTTCCAAGGAATAGCAAGGAGAGATAAGAGAGCCTTCTTAAGTGAGCACTGCAAAGAAACAGAGGGAAACAGTAAAAAGAGAAAGCATAAAAATCCCTTCAAGAAAACTGGAGATATTAAGGAAATATTTCATGCAATGATGGGCACAATAAAGGATAGAAACAGTAAGGAGCTAACAGACGCAGAAGACACTAAGGAGAGATGGCAAGAATGCACAGAAGAATGATGTAGAAAAGGTCTTAATGATCCAGATGACAGTGATGGGGTCACCCACCTAGAGCAAGACATCCCAGAGTGTGAAGTCAAGTGGACTTAGGAAGCATGACTACAACTCATTGGAAAAGACCCTGATGCTTAGAAAGATTGCAGGCAAAAGGAGAAAGGGGCAGCAGAGGATGAGATGGTCAGATAGCATCACTGATTCGATGGACAGGAATCTGAGCAAACTCCGGGAGACAGTGGAGGACAGAGGAGTCTGGTACACTGCAGCCCATGTGGCAGAGTCGGACGTGACTGATGACTGAACAACAACAACTTTGTGAAAATTTAATAGTGTCAAGACTGGGATCTCAGTCACGACCCTGGGGTGAGGGAATTGCAGAAGTCATCTTACAGAATACACGCATTTACGCTCCAGAAGAACTTCCATGACAGGTGGTTGTTAGATCTGTTTTCTCTAGTTCAGGCCTCTGTAGTCCTCATCAGGAAAAGAGATTGGTCCTAAGGAAGAAAACTTAAAGAGCTTCAGGATTTAGACAGCAGGGGCTGAACCCAGCTTAGTGGTAATCATCAGAACTTTGCCTTTGAAAGTTGAAATACAAATCCTCCAGATTAAATGAGAAGCCATCCTTCCAAAGCTATCCTAACTAGGGCCCAGCACTGGATTTATGAGAACACTGCCAGTATAGGATCCATCTACCCTGAAGCAAAGACTATGTCATAATCTCGTGATAAGCCAAGGCTGCTCTAAGCCGCTTTGGTCACACTTCTTAGCCACATTGTTATTAATACAGCTGGAAGGGCTTTTGGGTTATTCTAAAGCTAATAGCCAAAATAATGTCCTTCTTTGCTTGGGAAGCAAGTAGACAAAGATTAGGGTAATGCTTCCTAAGTCAGGTCCTGGAGCAGGTCGCTCCTCAAAGTGCTGCCCCTGGCCCAGAAGAATGCTTAAACTTTAACATGCATGAAATATATACAGGTTTCTTGGGAAAATGCAGAGTTTCAGTCAGATGATTTGGTGTGGAGCTTAAAGTCCAACATTTCTATCAAGTTTTCGGTCAGGGCTGTAAATCCTCCTGCTTCCAGCATGGCCCTCCCTTGGGATAAGGATTCTCTTCCTCCAGTCCCCAGCATCCGCATCAGCATCTATCTGCACAACGAGAAGAATCATTGTTTAAGTGATCTGTATGCAAATGGAAGTCTGAGAAGCCTGGTTCCAGGACCTGTGTGAACCAGTTCTCCAATCCTGTGGTTACCCATCTCCCACTTACACAGTGTAGTTACTTCTGGTACGCAAACAAACGTCCTGGAATTTGTTATCCTGCTGCTGCCCATGGAGAAGGCAATGGCACCCCACTCCAGTACTCTTGTCTGGAAAATCCCATGATGGAGGAGCCTAGTGGGCTGCAGTCCATGGGGTTGCTAAGTCGGACAGGACTGAGCAACTTCACTTTCACTTTTCACTTTCCTGCATTGGAGAAGGAAATGGCAACCCGCTCTAGTGTTCTTGCCTGGAGAATCCCAGGGACGAGGGAGCCTGGTGGGCTGCTGCATATGGGGTCGCACAGAGTCGGACACGACTGAAGCAACTTAGCAGCAGCAGCAGCAGCTGCTGCCCATAGCAGTGTTCTGTCCAGACCCCCTCCAACTGTTTCACCGATTCATACACAACACCTCTGTGGGGGCTGGCTCTAACTTTCAACAGCCTGCACCCATGTTTCTTTGTTGGCTGTGCCCTCTGGATGCCAGAACCCCCTTTGCTATCAAGAAAAGCAGGGAAAGGCCTGGGGATTGCCATCCCCTTCAGCAGCCCTGACCCAAGACTGACAGGCACAGTTCAGTTCAGTTCAGTTCAGTTGCTCAGTTGTGTCTGACTTTCCGACCCCAAGGACTGCAGCATGCCAGGCTTCCCTGTCCATCACCAACTCCTGGAGCTTGCTCAGACTCATGTCCATCATCAGGTCATTGATGCCATCCAACCACTTCATCCTCTGTCGTCCCCTTATCCTCCTGCCTTCAATCTTTCCCAGCATCAGTCTTTTCCAGTGAGTCAGTTCTTCCCATCAGGTGGCCAAAGTATTGGAGCTTCAGCTTCAGCATCAGTCCTTTGAATGAATATTCAGGACTGATCTCCTTTAGGATGGACTGGTTGGATCACTCACCCTTGCAGAGTCCAAGGGACTCTGAAAGGTTTTGTCCAACACCACAGTTCAAAAGCATCAATTCTTTGGCGCTCAGCTTTCTTTATAGTCCAACTCTCACATCCATACATGACTACTGAAAAAAACATAGCTTTAACTAGATTGACATTTGCTGACACAGTAATATCTCTGGTTTTTAAATATGCTGTCTATATTGGTCATAGTGTTTCTTCCAAGAAGCGAGTGTCTTTTAATTTCTTGGCTACAGTCAATATCTGCAGTGATTTGGAGACCCCAAAAATAAAGTCTGTCACTGTTTCCATTGTCTCCCCAGCTATTTGCCATGAAGTGATGGGACCAGATGCCATGATCTTAGTTTTCTGAATGTTGAGTTTTAAGCCAACTCTTTCACTCTCCTCTTTCACTTTCATCAAAAGGCTCTTTAGTTCTTCTTCACTTTCTGCATAAGGGTGGTGCCATCTGCATATATGAGGTTATTGGTATTACTCCCAGCAATCTTGATTCCAGCTTATGCTTCATCCAGCCCAGCATTTCTCATGGTGTTCTCTGCATATAAGTTAAATAAGCAGGGTGACAATATACAGCCTTGACATACTCCTTTCCCAGTTGAGAACCAGTCTGTTGTTCCATGTCCAGTTCTAACTGTTGCTTCTTGACCTGCAAACAGATTTCTCAGGAGGCAGGTCACGTGGTCTGGTTTTCCCATCTGTTTAAGAATTTTCCACAGTTTGTTGTGATCCACACAGTCAAAGGCTTTGGCATAGTCAATAAAGCAGAATTAGATGTTTTTCTGGAACTCTCTTGCTCTTTTGATGATCCAGTGGATGTTGGCAATTTGATCTCTGGTTCCTCTGCCTTTTCTAAATCCAACCTGAACATCTGGAAGTTTGTGGTTCACATACTCTTGAAGCCTGGCTTGGAGAATTTTGAGCATTACTTTGCTAGCTTGAGATGAGTGCAATTGTGCAGTAGTTTGAGCATTCTTTGGCATTGCCTTTCTTTGGGATTGGAATGAAAACTGACCTTTTCCAGTCCTGTGGCCACTGCTGAGTTTTCCAAACTTGCTGGCATATTGAGTGCAGCACTTTCACAGCATCATCTTTTAGGATTTGAAGTAGCTCAATGGGAATTCCATCACCTCCAGTAGCTTTGTTCACAGTGATTCTTCCTAAGGCCCACTTGACTTCACATTCCAGGATGTCTGACTCTAGGTGAGTGATCACACCATCATGATTATCTGGGTTTTGAAGATCTTTTTGTATAGCTCTTCTGTGTATTCTTGCCATCTCTTCTTAATATCTTCTGCTTCTGTTAGGTCTATATCATTTCTGTCCTTTATTGTGCCCATCTTTGCATGAAATGTTCCGTTGGTGTCTCTAAGTTTCTTGAAGAGATCTCTAGTCTTTCCCATTCTATTGTTTCTTCTATTTCTTTGCATTGGTCACTGAAGAAGGCTTTCTTATCTCTCCTTGCTATTCTTTGGAACTCTGCATTCACATGGGTATATCTTTCCTTTTCTCCTTTGCCTTTCACTTCTCTTCTTTTTTCAGCTATTTGTAAGGCCTCCTCAGACAACCATTTTGCCTTTTTGCGTATCTTTTTCTTGGGGATGGTCTTGATTACTACCTCTTGTACAATGTCACAAACCTCCATTCATAGTTCTTTAGGCACTCTATCAGATCTATTCCCTTGAATCTATTTGTCACCTCCACTGTATAATCAGTGACCTAAATCAGGATTTAGGTCATACCTGACTGATCTAGTAGTTTTCCCTACTTTCCTTAATTTTAGTCTAAATTTGGCTCATGATCTGAGCCACAGTCAGCTCCTGGTCTTGTTTTTGTTGACTGTATAGAGCTTCTCCATCTTTGGCTGCAAAGAATATAATCAATCTGATTGTGGTTTTGACCATCTGGTGATGTCCTTGGTTGTCTTTTGTTGTGTTGTTGGAAGAGGGTGTTTGCTATGACCACTGTGTTCTCTTGGCAAAACTCACTTGGCCTTTGCCCTGCTTCTTTCTGTACTCCAAGGCCAAATTTGCTTGTTATTCTAGTATTTCTTGACTTCCTACTTTGCATTCCATTCCCCTATGATGAAAAGGACATCTTTTTTGGTATTAATCTAGTAGGTCTTGTAGGTCTTCATAGAACTGTTCAGCTTCAGCTTCTTCAGTATTACTGGTGAGGGTATAGACTTGGATTACTGTGATATTGAATTGTTTGCCTTGGAAATGAACAGAGATCATTCTGTCATTTTTGAGATTGCATCCAAGTACTGCATTTCGGACTCTTGTTGACTATGATGGCTACACCATTTCTTCTAAGGGATTTTTGCCCACAGTAGTATATATAAATGTCATCTGAGTTAAATTCACCCATTCTAGTCCATTTTAGTTCACTGATTCCTAAAATGTCAGTGTTCATTCTTACCATCTCGTTTGACCACTTCCAGTTTGCCTTGATTCATGAACGCATTCCTGTACTCTTGCCTGGAAAATTCCATGGACAGAGGAGCCTTGTAGGCTAAAGTCCATGGGGTCACAAAGAGTCGGACATGACTGAGTGACTTCACTTCACTTCAGGACTAAGTTTAAAATAAAGCTAATTAAGTTTACCTTTTAAGTAAAGTAAGCTGGTGCAAACACTTGAATTTAGCTTCTCTCTCTGTTAAGAGGATACCTTTTCCTCAGATATTGAACTGCCTTTGATGATAGATTTAAGTTTCTTTGTCTCTTAAATGATCTGTTCTGAAATCCCTTATTGTTACCTTGGCCAAGTGAATAGTATTGTTTCACAATGACCTATAATCCTATCTGACTGAGCATTCTAAACCTTTTTGATATTGTTGACAAAGCTTCCTAAATCATTCTAATGAAGAATATTTCTAGCTAACTTTGGGATGGTTCAGAGGGTCCCTGAAACATCCCAAAGAGAGATAGTACACTAATTAGGTTCATTTTGTATACAGAATAACATGGGATTATGGTTAAGTGAGTAATAAGTCTCGGATTATATTGTATGGTAAATGTTACTAATATCAGAGAAGGCAGTGGCAACCCACTCCAGTACTCTTGCCTGGAAAATCCTATGGACGGAGGAGCCTGGCAGGCTGCAGTCCATGGGGTCGCTAAGAGTCGGGCACGACTGAGCAACTTTACTTTACTTTACTTTACTTTCATGGACCTGACATTCCAGGTTCCTATGTAATATTGCTCTTTACAGCATCAGACGTTGCTTCCATCACCAGTCACATCCACAACTGGCTGTTGTTTCTGCTTTGGCTCCATCTCTTCATTCTTTCTGGTGTTATTTCTCCATTCTTCTCCAGTAGCATTCCTTTTCATGATGTTCATGGGGTTCTCAAGGCAAGAATACTGAAGTAATTTGCCACCCCCTTCTCCAGTGGACCACGTTTTGTCAGAACTCTCCACCATGACCCATCTGTCTTGGGTGGCCCTATATGGCACAGCTCATAGTTTCATTGAGTTAGACAGGGCTGTGGTCCATGTGATCAGATTGGTTAGTTTTCTGTGATTGTGGTTTTCAGTCTGTCTGCCCTCTGATGGAGAAGGATAAGAAGCTTCCTGATGGGAGAGACTGACTGAGGGGGAAACTGGGTGTTGTTTTGATGGGTGGGGCCATGCTCAGTAAATTTGTAATCCAACTTTCTGTTGATGGGTGGGGCTGTGTTCACTCCCTGTAATTTGACCTGAGGCCAAACGGTGGTGGTAATAATGAAAATAATGGTGACCTCCTTCAAAAGGTCCCAGGCACTCAGTGCTCCTGACCCTGCAGCAGGCCACCTCTAACCCACGCCTCCACCAGAGACCTTTGGACACTCACAGACAAGTCGGGGTCAGTCTCTTGTGCGGTCACTGCTCCTTTCTCCTGGGTCTTGGTGTGCACAAAATTTTGTTTGTGCCCTCCAAGAGGGTTAGGCACAGGGATCTTCAAACTCCAGCTCCCTTTCTGGAGTTCAAAGTTTTGATAGTGTTCTGCACAGGGAAGAATTACACCAAAATTACCATCTGCAGAGTTTGCTTGGTACTTCACTGTTCTGCTTCTTCCCTTCCCAGTCCTGCTCACTTCCTGATATTGTTGCCCAAGAACACTTCGTAATAAACCCATTTCTCCTAAATCCTGTCTCAGGGTCTGGGGAGCCCAAACTGAACACATGCTGTTTTTTTGTTGTGCAGTTGTCAGTCATGTCCCACTCTTTGTGACCCCATGGACTGCAACATACCATGCTGTTTTAGCTCCATATAATATGAACTAACACCAGTACATAGCCAAGGATTGTGTTGTTTCTAAAGTTGTCTTGGTCACTGCTTGAGACCTTGAGTCTTTGATTCATGCTGGATCAGATCTTCTGCGTACCTCAAAAGGCTACAGGAAATCAGTGTATTCTAGGAATTCCATACTTGGAAATTTAGATGCTCACATTGTAAGAATGTGATGAAATAAGCTATGCCTTACTTTCTGAATGAGCTGTGGCTGTTCAGTGAATGTGGTGATGATGCAGTCTTTCAACTGGCTTTATAAAGAACCCATAGAAAGAGCAAAGGATCTAGAAGACATGCCCTGACCAATAAGGCAGCCACAACTCCCAACTATGTGTGGCTGTTGAACCCTTGAAAGGTTGCCAGTGCGAATTACGATGGGCTGTAAGTGCAGAATGCACAACTCATTTCAAAGATCAAGTGCATAAGAAGAAAAGAAAATAGCCCAGTCATCTTATGTTGATTATACGGCAAATAATATGTTTGAAATATTGGGTTAAATAAAATTTATTATTCAATTTATTTCACCTGTTTATTTCTACCTTTTAAAACAGTGGCTACTGGAAATTTTAAATTATTTGTGTACCTCCCATTATATTTCTATTGAACTGAATGTAATAGAGGTCTTAGCTTTCAACCTTAAATGTCAGACCAAATTAAATCTCCCTAGTTCTTCATAATACCTTCACTGTACCTATTTCTGGTGTGCAATTGGCCCCCAGTAAATATACAAAATGGTACACTGCCCTCAATTATAAATACTTTTACCAATGCATAAGGTTGCCATGGACTTCCCTGATGGTTCAGATGGTGAAAAAGAATCTGCCTGCAGTGTGGGAGGCCTGGGTTTGATTCCTTTGTTGGGAAGATCCCCTGGAGAAGGACATGGCAACCTACTCTAGTATTCTTGCCTGGATAATTCCATGGACAAAGGAATTGGCGGGCTATAGTCCATGGGGTTGCAAAGAGTCAGACATGATTGAGCAACTAACACACACACACTCAAGGTTGCCTTGGAGTTGGAAAAGTCTACAGTTTGAGCCCTAACCTGAAAAATATTGAGTATTATACCAGAACCATATTTTGAAAATCAGTGCCAGTAGTTATTACTCTTAGTTTAAAATAATCTAATCTGAGGACATTTTATTTTAAAGCTATTTATAGTTATTCCAAAGTTTTCCTCAGTGTCCATCAAGTTTACTTCACTGACAGCTCTTCTGTACTTCCCCAAGACCTCCACCAACAATCTGTAGAGTGTCAATACTTCTCACCTGGACTATGACAGCTTCATAACTGAGCCCCCATAATTGAGCATGGAGTCTTAACCAGTGGACCACCACAGAAGTCCCCAAACTCTACTTTTCTTTTCTTTTTTAATTTATTTTTCCCCAACTCTACTTTTCTTGTTACAACCTCCCTTTTTTTTCCAATTCATTTTAGGCTACTCCCCATTCTCACTAAATTCTGCCAGTAAGTTATAACCCACAGAATAATGTGAATCTTTTTACAGAACATATAGTGTTATCTGAGATTTTTCTTTGAAGTCCAAGTTATTTCAGGTGATAATTTAAGTGGCTTGATCACACTTATTTGTGCAAAATTGATCTGTGCATAATGTGAATGTTTTTTGCTTAATTTTATATGACCCCAGAATTTAAAAGTCTTCAGGGAAAATTCAGTTCAGTTCAGTTGATGAGTCATAACCAACTCTTGGACTGAAGCACACCACGCTGCTTCTTTTCCAATCAGTTAGTTCTTCACATCATGGGAGCTAAAGTATCTGAATCAAAGCTTCAGATTCAGCATCAGTCCTTCCAATGAATATTCAGGACTGATTTCCTTTAGGATTGACTGGTTGGATCTCCTTATAGTCCAAGGGACTCTCAAGAGTCTTCTCCAACACCACAGTTGAAAAGCATCAATTCTTTGGTGCTCAGCTTTCTTTATGGTCAAGGAAAATTCAGTTCAGTTAAGTTCAGTCACTCAGTTGTTATCTGACTCTTTGCGACCCCATGGACTGCAACACACCAGGCTTCCTTGTCCATCACCAACTCCCAGAGTTTACTCAAACTCATGTCCATTGATTCAGTGATGTCATCCAACCATCTCATCCTCTGTCATCCCCTTCTCCTCCCACCTTCAATCTTTCCCAGCATCAGGGTCTGTTCCAACGAGTCAGTTGTTCGCATCAGGTAGCCCAAGTATTGGAGTTTCAGCTTCAGCATCAGTCCTTCAAATGAATATTCAGGACTGATTTCCTTTAGGATTGACTGGTGGATCTCCTTGCAGTCCAAGGGACTCTCGAGAAAATGAAAGATCTTTAATTTAAGGAGTTACATATCTATATTTGAATGGATAGGAGCATCTGACATTGATAACTACTTGTGTGGCAGTTTATACTGTGCTGATTTTTCTAAATAAACTCAATATTTTAAAATAAAAACAAACACACAAAACTCTGCTAGAGTGTCCCTTTCCCTCCGCCATCACTTGGTGCCCCAAGTTTTACCTCAATTATTTCTGTATTACATGATGGCATATTATTTACATGTTATCGTAAACCAGGAGGCAAAACACAAAATAACAATAAAAACTATAGTAGAAGTAACCAAATTAGATGGAAAAACTATTGAACATTGAAGAGGGAGCCAAGTCAACTACAACATCAGATGATTACATTACTTAGCTCTTATCTCATCTTCTCTTAGAGACTTTTTTTTCCAGCCCAGAATGAGTGTTGCAAATCATCACCCAGAATGGAACTTCAACTTTTTCTGTAGATTTGTTCTTTTGCCTTTTTTTTTTTTTTTGGATGCCAAGAGAAATCAGAGGTGGATGGTGTGAGGTAGGGATTGGGAGTAGGGTAGCAGTAAGGAATGGACAGAGCTGAGGGGAGGGAACAGTACTGAGTACTGTGTGCAACTGGGACTGCAGCTAGTTGGGAGACTTCTAGAACTGTAATTAACATTGAAAGATTCCCTGGTGTCGCTGTTTTGACTTGAGTAGTAAAATAGGAAGATCTTATTTGCAGATGTGTTAAAAATATGCATATGTGCTAAGTCGCTTCAGTCATATCCGACTCTTTGCTACTGTAATGGACTGTAGCCCGCCAGGCTCCTCTGTCCACGGGATTCTCCAGGAAGGAATACTGGAGTGGGGTACCATTTCCTCCTCCAGGGGATCTTCCCAACACAGGGATCAAACCTGCATAGGCAGGTGGCTTGTTTACTACTAACGCCACCTGGGAAGCCCTGTCAGTAATATAATTGACTACATTTTAAAATTCTCTATGTGTTTATGAAGTGAAGTCACTCAGTCGTGTCCGACTCTTTGCGACCCCGTGGACTGTAGCCCACCAGGCTCCTCCATCCATGGGATTCTCTAGGCAAGAATACTGGAGTGGGTTGCCATTTCCTTCTCCAGGGGATCTTCCCAACCCAGGGATCGAACCCGGGTCTCCCTCACTGTGGGCAGACGCTTTAACCTCTGAACTATGTGTTTATAATGCAAGAAAAAGAGTGAGACATACTTGGTTATTAAAGGCAATATACCAGTTCTCTTATCTGTAGGTATTTTTAAAAGCAGATAAAATTTTGTTCATGGGTAAAGAACGTTTCCTTAGGAAAAGAGTAGTCATTCAGTGATTTGAATTTAATTATTTCATTTTAACAGAGGAAAAAAACCCTTAGGCATACAAATTGAACTAATTTGTCTTCCTAGTAGCCTCGCTAAAAACATATGTCTCGTGACTGCACAGTATTTAAGCTGATGAAAGTGTGATTCACATTTTTCAGGAATGGACAAATGAGGTTTTCAGTTTGGCAACAAACCTGCTGGCCCAAAACATGTCCAGGGACGCATTTCTGGAAAAGGCGTAAGTAGCTCTAATTTTATTGCGAAGGGTGTTGCTTCATCTGAGTCAGTTTCCTTTCTCCTTTGTGAGTCTTTTGTTTATGCTGCACTGGCTTCTCACATTGATAAACATAAATTTCCCTCTGGGACTTGTTAGAGAACTGATAGGTTCACTGCTTGGAATTGGAATACTTCCAGTAAAGATTGCTCTTTCCTCTGAGCTCTACATCTGCGTTACACTGAGCTTGCCTGAATGTCAATGCCTTTGACACGCAGTAAGGAGATACTTCTAAATCCTGGCAACTATGCCCAGAATCAAAAATTATTCATCTCAGAGAGTCTTCAGCCCTACATCTGCCTGCATTGTTATCAATTATTAATCTGAGGAAGAGAACGAACAACATATGGGACTGAATTCTCCAGAGTCTAAGATCTCTGATAGATGCAACTTAAATCAGTAAGCTGATGTCCTGATTCCTGTCCTTCTAGACAATCATAGCAACTGTTAGTAAGAAAGGAGAAAAAGAATGTAAAGGAAAAAGCAGAATGAAAAGGAAAAGGAAAAAAAGCAAATCAGGAGTACCTAGTCACTCTGGAATTACATAGTCTCTCTGAAATTTATTTGACCAAGGAAAATAATGATTTCTGCCAGATGAGCAAGTAGGAAAGCTGGTTGTGATCAGCTTGGACACTGGATGTCCCAGAGGTTGGAAAGCCTTGAAATCAAAACCACAAATGGAAACATTACTAGGTGGTCCTCTATTTTTATTTAATAACTGTCTGTCTTCCCTCTTGGGTAAGACATACCCATCATTCCAAACCAAAGACTCCAGTCCACATTTCTTTCATACTCTTCCATGAATTTCTTTTGCTGTTAACCAGGACTTCACGGGTTCAGCCAAGTGCTCTTTGGTGTCATCCTCTCATCTCGTTACTTTGTGACCTGCAGGACCCTTCCTACATGCCTTCCCCTCTCCACCTCCCTTTATTCCGCTTTTTTGTTGTTGTTTCAATTGTCTTCTTACCATTCTTCATCTAACAGACTTTCTGGAAAATCTGCTGTGCCACACAGAATGAATGTGGAAAGTGACACATAGACATAGCACGTTACAGCTAGTAAAACAGCTAGTTGGCTCATCATACCTATTGCAGATGTCCACTTCCAACAGGCATCTCCCTATGAATAGCTGCTATGGTCATTCTGGAGCATGCCTTTTGGGGAACACACTGTAAGCATTTCTGTTGCATCTATACCTAGGAATGGAATGGCTGTGTGCATGAGCAGTTGGTGGTCCCAGTTATATATTCATCAATAGAGTTTGTAAGCATATTAAAAAGCAGAGACATTACTTTGCCAACAAAGGTCCATCTAGTCAAGGCTATGGTTTTTACAGTAGTCATGCATGGATGTGAGAGTTGGACTGTGAAAAAAGCTGAGCACCAAAGAATTGATGCTTTTGAACTGTGGTGTTGGAGAAGACTTTTGAGAGTCCCTTGGACTGCAAGCAGATCCAACCAGTCCATTCTAAAGGAGATGGGTGTTCTTTGGAAGGACTGATGCTAAAACTGAAACTCCAATACTTTGGCCACCTCATGCAAAGAGTTGACTCATTGGAAAAGACCCTGATGCTGGGAGGGATTGGGGGCAGGAGGAAAAGGGGACAATAGAGGATGAGATGGCTGGATGGCATCACCAACTCAATGGACATGAGTCTGAGTAAACTCCGGGAATTGGTGATAGACAGGGAGGCCTGGCGGGCTGCAATTCATGGGGTCGCAAAGAGTCGGACACAACTGAGTGACTGTACCAAACCGAACCGAACTGAAGCTCTCCTGTGCCTTCTCTTTGTCTACACGCCCAGAAGCAGTGAAAGAGATAAGTGCAGTTTTATATTCACACAATGGAATACCGTACAGCAATGAGAGTGAAAGATTCACAGTGAAAAGCAAATACATGGATGAATCTTTAAAACATAACATTGAGTGAAAGAAGCCATAAAAGAGTGTGATTCTATTATGTAAAGTGCAAAATTAATCTGAATGTTTAAAGGCAGGATACTGGTTTGCTCTTGGGGGACCAGCTCTGGAAGGGGCATGAGAGGGGCTCCTGGGATTCTATCTTGATATGGGTGCTAATTGCAGAAACTTGGACAACAGGTGAAAACTCAGCCAACTGTACACATGAAAAAGCCTTTTTCTATACATTTGAGTCTTCAATAAAAAGCTTTTTTTTAAAAAATTAAACACTGTTCTCTGCTTCTCCAACAGGTATACTAAACTTAAGCTGCAAGTCACTCCAGAAGGACGCATTCCTCTCAAAAAGTAAGCTGTGCGAGCAGTTCCCATTATTTTCTATTTCTGTTTCCCCAGAGACCTGAATCTGTGCCGTGGCTCTGCTCTGGTCCAGGGGAGCCTGGAGCTGTGTGGTCGCCAGGCCCCACCTGCACCGTCTGCGGATAGGTGCAGCTGCTTTCTTCACAGAGGCTTCCTGGGCTTCCTCCTTCCCTGTAGCATCACTTTCAAGGAACACCAAAGCAGGAAGGGGGTGGAGGGGACGGCAGACCTTTGCTGTTAAACCTAAAAGAACACCTGAAACCCAGATCTAGTCTAGGAATGGGAATTAGGCAACCGTGATGCCTCTTTCTTCCAAGATGACACTAGCCTTGAAAAGAGGGTTGCAAACTCAAATGTCAACAGAAGTTAGGCAGGGAACATCCATGACAAAGCAGGCCAGGGGCAAGAAGGGAAACTCAAGAATGAAATCTGTCTCAAAGCGACAAGGATAACTCAGCTCTACCGGATTCCCCATGGGGCTGGTTGTTTCTGGGTGATAGATTTCCTAATGTTTCAAGAGAACCCATAAATCCAAATTATTAAACTGTCTATTATTTAAGTTATATATTTTAAAGCAAAATCACTGACCAAAAAAAGTGCATTTATAGACCATATTCAATCAAAAGCCTTCAACTTTGGACAGCTACTAGGGAGCTTCTGCTCATAAAAAGTTATTTATTAATAATAATATTAGCAATGTACACTTTCAGAGCAGTGGGTAGCAGCAAGGAAACAAAATTGTTAAGATATTTATTTTAAACCTTAATACTAGAAGCATTTTTAATGCGATGTTTTTTAATCGGGTCATCATTGTCACAAAATATTAATTTTCTATTAGACACTTTGATTTTGAAAAGCACACACATATATCTTTCAGAGCACAGATGCTGATACTGGAGCAAGTGTTATATTTTAAGTCTTTACAGATGAGGGATGCCGAGGTTTGAGTGAGTGGGGTGTTGCGGCTGCCGTCTGCAGCTCTCTCACCTGGCCTGGTTTCCCTTCGCAGCATATACCGCCTGTTCTCAGCAGACCGGAAGCGAGTCGAGACAGCTTTAGAGGCTTGTAGTCTTCCATCTTCAAGGGTGAGCATGACGCCTTCCTAAAATTACCACTGCTTAATAGCTCTGGATAATCATACTAAAATATATCATGCCCCGATATTATCCAAACATTTTTAAAGTTAAGAATATGACTTGTTAATATTTATAAGGGTCTCTATATATCTTTTGCAGTCCTGTAATCCCAGTATTTTCAATAAGAAAGCCCCTTGTTCTTTGTAAATTTTTAAAAAAATAACCAACTAATGCCAAAAATGTATTGGCAAAAAATATTAACATAATCAAGAATTTAAGCTGCTCATTAATAACAAATCCTTTCTTGATGTTCCTTGAGATATTAACTGATGATTAATAATTATGATTAGGAGGATTTTAAAATATTAATTTCACTTTATCCCCCTTTTAAAGTCTAGGTTTAAGACTGATAAGTTAATAAACAGAATGGCAGTACATTTTTATAAATAAATGTTATTTATGTACTATGCAGGGCAGTGCTTAAAAGGCTTTGTCTGGGAAAGGTGCAGAATCAAAACATTTTGGATATTGCCTACTTTGCCCCTAAGTAACAAAAAGATGAGAGAACAAAGATGTGAGATGCTTTTGGTTTTTCGCCTAATGCATTTGAGGCACTTAGTATACATTAACCTCCTAAAAAAAGTAATTTGCCTTCATTTAAATGAATTTCTACATACCTGGTTCTAAAACAATTTACTGTTGTTTCTGGGGTAACTGGGTATATTGCATAAAACCTTTTTCTTGTCCTCTATGCAGAAGACTCCTTTCTGTTACAAATTATTTTTATCCTAGTATCTAAGCAACAAGTAAGCAAAAATAACACTTATACCCAAGGAAGAACCTCTGAGTCTCTTGAAACATACTGGCAACATTTAAGTTGCACTGAATGAAATTGAGGTAACATTCTTAAATTGTGAATAAGTTATGAAAATTGTAGACAGCTGTTGCATTGGCCAGTTCTTATTGAGAATATTTTTGAAAAAAAAAATGAAACATATTAAAGACTTTTGTAGGTAACAGAAAAGAAAAGAATGACTGTTTGCTGTCAGTTTCTTACTGTCTGTGGAAAAAGTTGCTGATGCTGCAAACACTGGACAGAACTATGGAAGGGCTCCCCAAACGTTTCAGCGTCGCTTTAATAAGCAAAAGAAAATGATCAAGCTTGTTATTATTGCTCTATTGTTTCATGCTTTGGAGCCAGAAAGATGTAACAGTTAAGATCCTGTCCTTGGCTCAACAAATACTTCTTTTTTAAAATTTGACCTACAGTATTTTTTCTTATTTTTTTAATTGAAAAATCATTGGTTTATGTGTGTTGATTATGCTCTGCAGCAAAATGATTCCACTATGAATATAGTTTTTTCCTATGCTATAAGTAGAACCTTGTTATTTATTTGTCCTATATATTAATATAATAGTTAGCATCTGCTAATCCCATACCATTAATCCACCCCTCCCCCCATCTCCCTCTCACCTCACCTTTTCCCTTTGGTAACCCTAAATTTGTTTTCTATGTCTCTGAATCTGTTTCTATTTCATAGGTAGATTCATTTGTGCCATATTTTATATTCCATATATAAGTAAAATTATATAGTATTCTTTCTCTGTCTGTTTTATTTCACTTAGCATGACGCTGTCCGAGTCTATCCATGTTGCTGCAAATAGCATTATTTCATTCTTCTTTAAGGATGAACGGTATTCCACTGTATATACCACATATATTCCACTATATTTTTATCCACACCTTCTTTATCCATTCAGATTCAAGGAGTATCTCTTGAGCTTTTACTGTGTGCCCTCCATCCCTAAGAATATGGTAGTGAGAAAAATGAAATTGCAGTCCCAGGATTCAAGGACTATACATTCTCTGGGGGTGCCAGTTAAAAACTTCAACTGACACCTGTAAATTGGGGGGAAACGCCATGAACAAATGGAATGGAGCATTGCTATTGAGAATAAGAGAAATTCATTCCAGAAAAAGAAAACTGTGTGCAGCACCCTGAGGCTGGAAGAAGTTTACCAGTTTAAGTAACTGTAAAAATATCACTGTATTTAAGCATGAAAAAAAAAAAAAAAGCGTGAAACATGAATTTAGAAAGAGGTGCAAAGAATTTGTTTCCTCTACAGTTGCTCCCGATTTGACCTTTACCTGATTTGACCTAACATCTTGTGGCGGGGGAGGAGATAAAAAATGTTAACTTGTTACTATAAATCTAGCTAAGGGAAAAAAAGAATAGAAGAAGCTGAATAGAAAATCAAATCCATCAATCAGTTCTCTGTAAATTACAACTTTCTAAACAATTAGATTCTGAGAATTCAGTCAATAATTACAAATTGAGTCTTTATAATCCAGTGTCTATTTATAGGTTTGCACTTTCAAACGGTGTCAACTGGAGACATTTTTAAAGGAAAATGAGATTCAAATATAGCAGGAGTTGGGTTTAAATTGAAACAATATTTATCTTTAGTAAATTAAATGTTATGACAATTTTCTGAAAACAAATTGGAGATTTAAAAGAAAATCAACCTCCATCATAAAGTTTTTAAAGCTCATTATTCACAGTAAAGTATCCTCTACTTGGAGAAGTGGTAGACTTAGATGCTGTGAAAAGATCTATAAACCAAAATCAGCTCCAGAGCTAGGAAACACACGTTTCCTGGAACTGGCTATATATTTTGAATCTTTGCTGTAATTTCATAGCTACAGAAGAGTGGCTCTAGAAAATATCCACTAATTACCGAAGGTATACTGACAAGAGGTGTTTTAAACACTTCCCAGTAGAAAAGGTTACACAAATGGTAGATTGTATTAATTACAGTACATATGGGGAGCCTCTTATAGCCAGTGGCTGTGCAAACTCATTTGAAAGGACCCTGATGCTGGGAAAGGTTGAAGGTGGGAAGAGAAGGGGATGACAGAGAATGAGATTGGTTGGATGGCATCACCAACTCAATGGATATGAATTTGGGTAAACTCTGGGAGTTGGTGATGGACAGGGAGGCCTGGCGTGCTGCAGTCGCAAAGAGTCAGACACGACTGAGTGACTGAACTGAACTGTTCAACTAGGTATAATTGTGTTCTGTAAATAGATACATTACCAGAAATACTGTGGACATCCTGTTGTGATTTTTTAAACATTATCTTTGTGCACATTGTTAGGGATAATTAATGTGCTTGAACTCGTATCCTGACCAAGGCGATCCATTGAAATAACACACTCCTTAATGGGTACTCCTTTAGCTGTTTCAATTGCTTGTTAAAGTTACCTTAATTGTTAAAAAGTGGTACTGTATGTAAACAGAGAGGTAAAACAGTGACTGTCTTCTGTTAATAATCCAAATATATATTTCAGTGAGAACTTTGAGACCTTTCCATATTCATAAAATTGCTACTTTGCCCACAAGCTTTCTGAGAACAGAAAATAATTTACTTGCACCAAATTCCCTTTGATTTAAGGTTTTTGTAACTTGAAAAAAAGCTCAGTGACATTTGGAATCACATTATAATCTTTGCATCTATAATCTAGCACTGGCCTTTTAATGAAGAAAATAGGAATAAGTCTATGTATTTTTTTAAATAATAAATTTTACTATAGCTATCAACATACATGTAATACTACCCCCCAAAAAGTGATTATTTTGGATTTACAGAATTTGATATATTTTAGTAAAGAATAGTATGAATGAAATTCACAAAAGAACTTCTCCCAGAATAACTGCAATATGTTGCCTTTCTCCTATACCTTATACCCAGAATGTAAATCAGAAATATAGTTACTTATTCAGCTGTGAATCTTAAAATCACTAATAATTCCATTTTAGAACCACATTAAGTATTGGGTTCGTTATCAGTAGCTTACTTGTAGTTATTTCATGTCTTCTCTGGCTATAACTTTTGTTTTATCTCTTTAGAACAAAAATATTAAGAGCAGGTTAAAATCCTGAATTTACTGGAAAATGATTCATTTATTAGGCAAGATAAAATATGCATGTGGACTCCTTATTCATTAGAGTCTGCTGAAATTAATATGTTTTAGAATAACACTTCTGAATGTTAAATACTTATTTATTACAGAGTATAAATACTTATTTATTACAGAGTATAAATAAGAAAATACAAACAATATCCCAAAACTGGCATGAAATTTAGTTTTCTGGATTATAGCATGAGTTGAGGAATCAAGAAATCTTAATTTAAAACATAGCAAACCTGTCCCCACCAACTTGATGTCATAGACAAGTTTTGTAAACTCCCATCTCCTTAGTGTTTGTATCTGTAAAAGGGATCACTAACCATTCCAGCCTCATAGAACTGACAAGGAGTTAAATGAAAGCATTCAAGTAAAGCTCCTGGAACTATATGCTTGGCATACAGTAAGTGCTTAATAAATATTTATTCTTATTATCCTCTGAGAATTATTTATATGCATATACATGACTTTCTCTCTCTTGTTTATGCACATGTATTTTTTTCCAGATTCTTTTTTCCCTTATAGGTCATCATGACAAGGACATAGTAGGTCCTTGTTGGTTATCTATTTTACATACAGAAGTGTGTGTATATTAATCCCAAGCTCCTAGTTTACGCTACCCAGCCTTTCTCCTTCGGTGACCGTAAGCTTGTTTTCTATGCCTCCAGGTTTATTTCTGTTTTGTATGTAAGTTCATTTGTATCATTTGTTAAGATTCTACGTATAAATGATATAGTATTGTCTTTGTCTGGCTTACTTCATTTTGTTATTTTTAATTTGGCATGTAGATATTTCAGAACCTGTTTTTGGAATCTGGAGATTTAAACACCACCAGTACCACCTTCAAGTTGTACTGAAGGTAGATTCTTTGTAGTCAACCATAGAATTGAAGGAACTTCATTTTTAATGAAAATACTTTGTAGTTTCTGGAATAAATGGGCCTGATTCAGACTGTATTGGCCTTCTTAATCCTTCCTCCAATAAAGTTTGATAGTAATGGCAACAAATAATCATTGATAATCTGTTTTGTGTTGGAGGCATGATGAGGTCAACGAAGTCCTGGACCACAAGACAGATCTAAGGTCTGGTGCCATATCCTGAGTGAATTCAACAGACATTCGTTAGGCGTATATTATCTGCCAGGCATTATTCTGGAGACACAAAGGAATTAAATAAGAAATAGTGCGCTTTATTCAAAAACACATAGTCTAGTCGATGATCAGAAATATAACAACGAAGGGAAAAGTGTGTGGTGGATGCTATAGAGAAGGTATATGAAGGTGGACTGCAGACACACAAAACAAGAATGTACCATCTCTACCTGGCTGGTTAAGAAGTGTTCACAGAAGAGTATTTGACGTTTCGGTATGCTCTTGAGCATCATCCTTGGGTTTCGTCCTGCTCAAACTTGGCACAATGAGTCTGTTCTATCCACTTTACCAAATCATGAGATCCAGGAAAATAAAATATGTGAATGATCTTTGCACATTCCAGCCTTATTTAAAATGTAAGGAATTATTAACTGACCATAGCTTTTCCCTCAATATCTCCTCCATATTCTTTCACTTTAGCTTTCAGTCATGCTCATTTCAACTTATTTCTCCAAAATGTTTTTCCCTCATTTTCACCCACTGACCCCAAAGGGTATCCTCATCGGTCAAGTTGGGCAAAAGAAAAATGAAACTGTATTGAAACATTTTCCATTTTCTAGGTGCTAACATCTGACTGGTAATAAAAGTAATATTGTGTTTATTCAGATTATTTCATCAATGTGTCCCCTCGAATGAGAAGTTCTAATTTATAGATAGTAAATAAAAAAATAGAGTTTTAGTAAAGCATGTCATTTTATGAAATGATGTGTATGGACTCTTTTGTAAATAGCTTTAATTGAATCTGATCTCTTGTGGGAAGCATATTTGCTGTCAACTTCCACCTTTTTCATAAATTGCATTCATTCATTTAGTAAATATTTACTGTGGATCTGCTATATGTTACAGAGACTGAGCAGTTAACAAGCAACACACAGGTCCTAGTTTGTGTCGGTCTGCAGGTTAGCAAGTAACACAGAAAACTGTACAGCTGGAAGCACAAAACTAAGAACTGAAACAGGAGACAAGCATGGTGTGATAGTAGCACAGACTGGAAATTAAAACCTGGTGTAGGAGGAAGAGGTTTTAAGCTAAGGCAAGAAGGGAGAAAAACAAAGGAAGTTGGTAAGAAAAGGAAGACAATGATCGACACCTTAGACAAAATCTGCTTGTATGCTTTAAGTGAGATTGGGAGGAAGGGAAGCAGAGTGAGCTCCAAATAGTAACTAAACAGTGGGAGTATAAGAGAACAAATTTGGGGCTCATCAACTCCAATAAAGTCTGATGCTTGAGTTGGCCAAACGAGGCACTGAGTATTTCCTTGAGATTTGTTTTTAAGTCTCTCTTCCCTGTATCTCTCAGCCAGAGAATATGATAGCAATGCTCATTGTTGGCTATTTTCAAAGCTACTTATAAGAGACTCAGAGAGTGTGGCAATTAAAAATGTGTACATTCTCCAGTCAAAAGGATTTCTCTCACTTTGTAAATTAAATGGAATTTTGGAAACCTGTTCATAGGTTAAACTTTTCCCCACTTTATGAGTGGCAAAACATCATGAAACAATATGTTGGAATTTCCTTCTTGGAACTGGCTGCTTGTACTCATGCTTTCAAAGTTAGTGTCCAGGTAACTGAGCTTAACCATTTAATGCTTCTTGCTATATATAAATGATATGTGTTGTTTGGTTGTCTCAAAATGCTATTTTGCAAAATGGATTTTTTTTTCCTGCTCTATAAATCAATTTAGTAAAGAAAATGTTATTTTATGTGTTCGTTTCTCAAATATAGGACTCCTGCTGTTTGCCAAGTGGCGAGCTAAGTTTTCTTATCTGTTAGCAAGCAGTGCAGTCTCAGACAATAATTTTTAGATACTTCTATAAAAGCATATTTATAAAAATATGAATATAGTAAAAGGAAGGATGTTTTCTTTAAGGGCTTAAAAATAAAAATAATCATATAAACACATACCCGAAATAGAAAAGCGGCATGAAGAGTGTCCTTCCTGTTAACAAATGCTGGAATACATGCTTCTAGTTTCCATGGCAGCCGCACTAAACAGAAAATTAAGTCACAGAAGTCAGTTGTTATATCAGTGACTTGCTTTCTAAACAGTAGAACTGAGAGGAGTCAGTGACAAATAATGACTGGTGTCCTACTTATGAAAACTGTGTTGCAACTTATCAGTTTACTTAAAAAAGAATACTGTTTGGAAAAAAAAAAAGACACAAAATTGGAATCTTATGTTTTCATTTTGAAAATGTCTTTCTCCAGGTTCTTGAAAGAAAATACATTCATTCAAAAGTCTGCTGAACAGCATATAAACAGTGTGAATGTTCTTCATGCCACTGATCTGGACACTTAAAAGTGGTGAAAATGACATATTTAAGTTCTGTATATTTTATCACAATTAAAAATGAGATTAAAGTCACCAAGAAAAGCACCCTAAAAGAAAAAAAATTGCTGAACAGACCCTGTTTCACTAGGTCTAACTTACTTTAGAAATTGCCTTAACATCCCTTCAGAAGGAGAAAACTCTTAAGCTTAAAATATAATGAGAAAACAGAAAATGAGCTTTTGATACCTCAAACACTAGTGTCCCTATAATGCTAGCCCCATGGATGCTTTCTGAATGCTTACCCTGAGCTCTTAAAAGAAGAGAAGGAGGGAGGGAGGAAAGAGAGACAAAACAGGGAGGAAAGACAATGAAGAAAAAGATCATTTACTGACCCTCTTATTTTATTCCCCAGAATGATTCGATACCTCAAGAAGACTTCACTCCTGAAGTGTACAGAGTTTTCCTGAACAACCTTTGTCCTCGACCTGAAATTGATAACATCTTTTCCGAATTGTAAGAGAACACACTTTAACCCATTTGTTCCAGCTTACAGTGGTACTCAGTGTGGCTGTAGCAAAGTGGTGGAGGGAGATGTCAGAAATTCTTTGTACAATGAATAACAGCAGGGTTTCTGCGTCGTGTGTTGGAGACAGTCACACATTCCTACCTCTGAGGTTCAGTCACTGCTTGTAATGAGTGAAATTTGCTGTGACTTGTTGCAGGGTGTCATTGTCTTAATATTCTCGGGGGTCTCGGCATAGTTTGAAGACTGTGGCTAGAACTGAGTGGCATGTAGGCAACAGTCTTTGCAGAGATAGACTCATGTTGTAGAAAGAATGCTGAACCAGGAACCTGTCATTATACTTCTTTGCATTGCATCAGTGAAATGAGAATTTCAGATCACTAAAACCACCCCCAGCTGAAAATTATTTGCTTTTATATTAGAAATTATACAGACATTACTTTTTGTAAATGATTTTTTTTAAGAAACAAATCAAAACACCAAGGCAAATATGGGGAAGTAGCAATTTAACCTTCTTGATATAGTGAAATCTACATGCTGACAGACAAATCCAAAATGGATAAGCTAAATAAAGATTTTTTTCATATGGAAATCAAGCACAGTACTTTGCTGAGTTCATTGCCATCAGTTATTGATAGAACATCTGTAACAGCTGTACCACTGAACTTGTCTTTGGGTTGTCAACAGGATTGAAATGGGAAATTTGAACCACACAACATTGCAAAGTTGTAGACTCTTGCTGAAGCATAATTTTAATGAAAAGGAAAATGTGCCCAATCATATTCGTTCTTTTTAGTAATGAGTAATAAATATATCTTTAGGTTGATTAAGCAGAATATGAGAAATTGATGACTAAACCAGTTTAGCATCATAATCAAAACAGCAACCCATAACCTGTGTTCCCTTTAGAGTGCCGCACCTTCACACACAGAACGCATGTTCCCTACTGTGGTTTTCTTTTGTATCTGGAATAGTTCAAAGGCATTGGGATTTGGTGGCAGTCACTGCAAAGTGTTTGCATCCCACAGAGATACAGCAGTTGTGATGGAGCAACACAAAGTGTTTAGGGCAAGATAAGAATTCCAGTATAGCATGCTCTTGCCAGGTATGGCAGGCGTTTATTTCTACAGTGCTGCTAAATGCAAATACATGCATGAGACTTGACAGAAAAATCTGCTAACTTCCTGGTGTTTAACTGTTTTTAGTGGTGCCAAAAGCAAACCATACCTTACAGTTGATCAGATGATGGATTTTATCAACCTCAAGCAGCGAGATCCCCGGCTAAATGAAATACTTTACCCACCTTTAAAGCAAGAGCAAGTCCAAGTGTTGATTGAGAAGTATGAACCTAACAACAGCCTCGCCAAAAAAGGTCAGTTCACTTTTTCCCACACCAGAATGAGGCTCGAGTGCTAATTGTGAGTGGGCCACTCTTCATAGTCATGGACATCAAGGGTCATTTAGGGTTGTTTTTGGTGTTTTTTTTTTTAAGTTTGGGATGTGATGTTTATCTGGTGGCTCATTTGGTAAAGAGTCTGCCTGCACTACAGGAGACCTGGGTTTGATCCCTGGCTTGGGAAGATCCCCTAGAGAAGGAAATGGCAACCTACTCCAGTATTCTGCATGGGAAATCCCATGGACAGAGGAGCCTGATAGACTACAGTCCATGGGGTCACAGTCAGCCACGACTGAGCGACAAAGCCATCACCATCACTATGAGATGTTTGTGTTGTTGTTATGTATACATGTGTATGTAACATTATTTTGGGGACTTCCCAGGTGGTGCTCATGGTGAAGAACCCACCTGCCAATGCAGGAGACTTAAGAGATGCGGGTTCGATCCCTAGGCTGGGAAGATCCCCTGGAGGAAGGCATGGCAACCAACTCCAGTATTTTTACCTGGAGAATCCCCTGGACAGAAGAGCCTGGTGGGCAACAGTCCATGGGTTCGCAAAGAGTCAGACACAACTGAAGTGACTTAGCGTGCAAGCAACATTATTTTTTTAATGTCTAATCATTTGTTTTGTTTTAAATTTTCCCCATGACTGAATGCATCTTTCTTCAGACAGGAAATTCACTATCTTAAAGATTACCTTTTTGGTTCTGTTTCTAGTTCTGTGACATGACCCACAGATATTTCTAAATCACTAAACCTGAAGAGAATATTCAATCCATTAGAACCTTATCTTATTCTAGCTTACACTATTGAATTTTTCCACTTGAAAAAATATTTTAAACTTTGTCCTTCTGTGCCTAAAAAAATTAGTGTTTGTAAGGGGAAAAGACTGGTATCAGATAGATGAACTAAATTGCCTAAAAGTTATTGAGATATTTATATCTTTGATTCTGGAGTAAAGACTTGCAAAAATAAGATCTTGAAAATTCAGTTTCAAGGAGTTTCTAATTGTATTAATATGTGGCATCATTGTCTCTGAACTGGATCATCACTTCTTCCTTTTTCACTAGTGACCAAGTCTCATCTGGATCGAAATTCCTTCACTGAGAAAATTAGTATGTTATTACTGATGTTACTGTAAATTTCCTAGATATTGTCCAACTTTGACAATATTCCATAAAGAGTAAAGAAAATAAAGTGCAATTAAATAACTATTGAAAAGAAATAGATTGCCTGTTAATATGCAAGTAAGTCATAAGTAACAGTCAGCTCTGGCAAGCTTATGGTCATTAATAAGAATAGTTATCATAAAAGTAGATTAAAAAGTTATTAGACATATTGCATTTTTTCTAAGGACTTCCCTGGTGGCTCAGATGGTAAAGCGTCTGTCTACAGTGCGGGAGACCTGGGTTCAACTAGTCCTCTAAATGAGAAATGGAAGTATTTATTAATATCAAAGTAATATCTTATCATTAATTCTATTCTACATGTTATTAGTTGAGAATTTAGAGATGACTTACTTTAGTTTTTAGTTTTATGACTTTACATAGTTTCATTCTAGTCTAAGTTTCTTTGTCAGGCACTTGGCCTTGGTTGTAGCATCATTCTTACTGTTGCTGACGTCGAAGGAAACGACTGGCCCAACAGCACATGCTGGTGTTGCCAGGCCAGCCCTCCAGCCTCCTCAGATCTGATGCTCTTTCTTCCCTGGTGCCACAGAGTTGGGATTTCTCCCTATCATTAAACCAGAGACTACTTGGAAATTTCTCATGGATAGCTTGACAGTTCCCTTCTGAAATCCAAACTTCGCCAAAAATAACTAACAGTGGTTTTATTTTTTTTTCTTTTTTGAAATTTTTATTTTAACTTTAGTTTACTTTACATTACTGTATTGCTTTTGCCAAACATTGACATGAATTCACCATGAGTGTACAAGCGTTCCCAAACATGAATTCCTTCCCTCCTCCCACCCCATACCATTTAGAAAGATGGGGATAACTAACAGTGTTTTAACAAGTCCGAAAAGACTTCTAAAAACAGCCCATGACACCAGGAAAACAAAAAGCTTTTGTGAAACCAATGAGGCACTTCAGAATCTAAACTGTGCCCTTTTTTCATCCGCTCACACCACACTCCTGATGGTCCATACTTCATCTAATGTGTGACACCCCCATATATGACTCAGACAAAGTAGAGGATACAAACGAAAATATTCTGATAGGTTGTTGTAAAACTCTGTCATCCTGGAGAAACCAATTTTGATTCTAATGGAAATTAAGATTAGACTCTTGCAGATGCAAGAGTGTTTAGTCCCGTTTTACAGCCATGCTAGATATAAATTCCATAATCATGCAGATATATATAATTCAGGTATATTTAATACAGCAACTCTGGGGACTTACCTGGTGGTCCAGTGGTTAAGACTCCATGCTTCCACGGCAGGGGGTTTGTGTTCAATCTCTGGTCAGGGAATTAAGATCTCACAAAACAAAACCAATAAATAAATAAAATTTAGGAAATAAAATAGCAATTTAATTTATTTTTCTACAACTTTATTTTTTCTACACCTTAATATGGTAATTGATTGTGAAGTCTCCATGTCAGCCTTGATGTGATTTATTTTTCAAGTAGAAAAGGAAAATTTAATATATTAATAGAAGAGTCATTTGATCTAAAAGAAAATTTATGCTTTACAGAGTGATAAGTAAACACACTTTTCTAAAATACAGACGATAAATTATTTTTCATAACCACAGTATTCATTTCTCAATCCCAAAACTTCAATAGGAAGATGAACTTGTAATGTCTCACACCAAGTCATTTTGTTTGCTGCTTTGGCTCTGTTTATGTGAGCAGCAAAGAACAGCAAAGATTAGAGAAGATTGTTTTGTTTTTCTAGCAACTGTTGTAACATTGTCAAAAGGATAAAAATTTTGAAATATGTGTTCGTAGTAATAAGGAATAGTTGGATTAGACCTCAATTTTTTAGTAACCAAGACTTTGAGATATTTTTTCCAAATTTTTTCAAAGTTTTATTTGACTTTGCAGTTCATATTATTTGATGTTTGACTTTTAACATATTTTTAGGAACTCCTTTATATGTCCAACAAAGTACAATTTAATAAAGTATTTATTATATGGCTTCATTGATTGATATGCAAGGAAATTAGCTTTCATTTATTATGTGACTTTCAAAATATACATTATCATTCCTTATCAAAGAAGGAAACCAAGTCTTTGAGATCAAATGACTTACTTAAGATCTCATACCAAGATACTCTTCAAAAAAGCAGTTTTTAATTTTCAGTCAATGAGCTAATATCTTTATTTTTTATTGAAGGATAATTACTTCACAGAATTTTGCTGTTTTCTGTCAAACCTCAACATGAATCAGCCACAGTTATACATATATCTCCTCCCTTTTGAAACTCCCTCCCATCTCCTGCCTCATCCCACCCCTCTAGGTTAAAACAGAGCCCCTGTTTGAGTTTCCTGAACCATACAGCAAATTCCCATTGGCTGTATATTTTACATATGGTAATGTAAGTTTCCATTTTAATCAATAAACACCTAAGAGAATAAGTAGTGAAATTTAACATTATATTTTTTTCTGTTGTACTTCACATTTTGCCTAGTTCTTCAAATGTGTTCAAGCATTAATTAAAATGACCCCCAAACTCAGTCTCATTAATCTGAAAAAAAAAAAAAAAACCACTTCCATATTTGCCTATATTTGATATAAAATGATGGGAATAAGATACATACAGAATATACAAGCATGCATGCTAAGTTGCTTCAGTCGTGTCCAACTCTTTGTGACCCTATGGACTGCAGCCCATCAGGCTCCTCTGTCCATGGGATTCTCCAGGCAAGAATACTGGAGTGGGCTGCCATGCCCTCCTCCAGGGGATTTTTCCCCCGCAGCGATTGAACCTACATCTCCTGCGAATCTTGCATTCGCAGGTTGGTTCTTTACCACTAGCACCAACTGAGAAGACAGAATATACATATGTAATAACACAAATACACTTATACTCTCTGATATCAAGAAACGTATTCTAAAGTTAGGTGTAAAACAAAGAGGCAACACACAAACTTGACATATGCTAATGTTTAATATTATGTGCATTTTATATAATTTCAACATAGAAGGTAATTTTCATCTAAATGAAAAATTTTAAATGTAGCTAAAAGCCTAATGGCTAAGACTGAGCATAGGTAAGCTGACTGGCGGCACAGCACCTGGAAGCGTGAAATGAAAACCCGGAAGAGCTGACCGTTGGCGATGCTCTGTGCCGCTGTCGTCAGCGTGTTCTCCACATTCCACGCTGGAGTTTCGGTCTCTGTGGATATGCACTGGTTATAAATAATTGGAAGGTTTCTGTGCTAAGGCCAAACGTTCATGTGTTTGGGTTGCACAGAGTTGGAATCTTGTTGCAGAAGCTACTGTTCTCAAGGGAGTTAGATTTATTTCTGCAATTTAAAATCACACACTAAAAAATTCATGCAACCTCAAGTCAGCAAATGTTTCTCCCTTACCATGTTGTTTGCACTTGAGGCCTAACTATGCTTAACATAGGGCTACACAATGACGCCTACCTCTATTGAATGGTCATGAATGTAAGTTTGAAGACTAATGTTTCTTAAACTGTTAATTTTTTTTTAATCACTTAAACTCTTTAGAAGGAAGGCAGTGAGTAAAATTCATATGAAAAAATGAAATATTTGTATTGGTGCCTTAGGTAACAGACTACAGACCTCTAGATTCAGCAGTTATGTCTGTGAAAGATGACCAAATACTGTTTAAGCTGCCAAACCAAAAGAAAAGAGTTAAATTTGTTCATACTTTTATTCTTCTGTGAAAAGCAGGTGTTCATAAGTATTTGTTAAGCAATTGAATTAATATAGTAGATTATAATATCAAATGTTTCAAGGTAATTTTCTTTTTTAACATGTTCTTTCCCTTAAATTTTTACAAGGTGTGCCATATGAAAGCTTCCCTGCTTTGTTGCAATTAAATTATTAAAATACTGTGAGTTAATAGTTTAATAGGCGAACTCAAAATGAATAATAGCAGAGCTATTTTGTTTTAAACCAAGCAAATAGAAGTTCAGGTATAGAAAGCATTTTTGTTCCAAATCCACCTACACTTATTAGAAAAAAACCTCATTGTATTTTCAATGTCATTTTAAGAAACTCCTGCAAGTGAACTATATTGTGTCATTATTATCAGCAGCAAGAAGCACTCAGAGTGTGCTAGACTGGGCACTGGGTTTGCGAGTCTTGCAGCCTGCAGTATTAGGTGGAACTCCTTTAGTTGAAAAATGACAAACTTAACTGAAACTGAAGCACGGAAAGAAATTGATGCATATAAACATATACGCTTATAACTGGTGCATAAAGGCAAAAAGCAAGTGTGTTAATGACTTGCAGCATAACTTTATCCAGGGGCTCAAATGATGTCCTCAGGACCCGTCTTTCATCTCCCAGTGACATTCTCTGTACTGACTGTAATTCTTGGGCAGACTCCCCTGGCAAGATAGCCAACAGCAGCTCCAGGCCTGCCAGTCTCAGTATGCAGAAACTCCTCTTACTCATAGTTCCATCAAAATCCCAGAAACCAGAGCATGGCTTAACAGCCACCCAGGACCACTCCTGAACTAGGAACCCTGTGGCCTGGAGGATGGAGTATACCAATTAGATAAACACTGGTCACATGACTCCCCCTAGAGCCAGTAAAAAGTCAGATACCTAAACTACTTGGACTGAGAGTGGGAGAGAGGTGGTTCCCTGAAATTCAGCCTGGGTGTGCTACCTGGAAAAAAGATTAGTCACCAGGCAGATAAAACAGCAGGTCTCACTAAAACTGGTCAGAAATCAACAACTTATCATCACTGTTTATCCACCTATTGTGATACCTTAGGAAGCCATTAAAACCTTTGACCATTTCCACCCCCTAGTTTGCTCATCTTTGAAAATATTCTGAGAGATTTACTGGAAGAATTAAATAAGTTGCTAATGATAAGAAGGTTGTATATCTTAACTGTTGCCCATTGAACTCTTGTTGGTCTGAACTAATGAAAAATAAGAATTAGTATTTATGCCAAATAATTTCAACCCATTTATGAGTCTGAAAGTGAGATTCAGAGCACTGGGCAAGACTTTCTAGAATGCTTCTGTGTCTTGGCTAACAGGCTTATTTAACTTATTGCAATTAATAATAAATTAGACTCATTTGATGATGAAACCTAAAAAAATATGGCAAGTCATTTCTGTGCAGAAATGTTCATTTCTGACTCAATAAATATTTTATCTATATTTTTATTAAAGTTGAATTATAATTATATTTTAAAGTATAAGGATTTATACTGGAATCTCGCTATTTACTTTAACACTTAATTTTCCTACTAGAATTTTAAAAATCATTAGTTTCCCAGCACCATTTCTCTTTACTAGGTAGAAGTTATCAAAATGATGATTATTTTTATAAATGTGTATTAATTGAAACATGCCATAATTTTAAAAAGAAGCTGGTGTTGTGTTATGGTTAAGCCAGTTAAGTGACTTTTACTTGTCTTGTTGAACTTCAGGTTCCTCATCTGTAAAATGGGATGATACCAACACTAGTAAACATCAGTGCTTATCCCATATCCCTTGGCATTCACGGTTCCAATTTAGTCCACAGCATCTTCTGCAACTCTCCAGGTCTTTCTCTCAGCCCAACTACAGCCAGCCTCCAAGTGTCCAGGAGTTCATGTCCCCAGGGGTAAATTTCCCTCGGGAAGTAGTACCTCTCTTCCTTGCCCACTGTGTGGGACAGTTGAATAATATTCTCCATATCCTCCAAAGCTCTCAAGTAGGTTTGAAACCCAGTTACCAACAACTGTAACCTATTTTATAACATTCCCTTTATTAGCTGCCTTTTCTTCCCCTCTCGTTTCTCCACTCCCCTAACTGTTAGTTCCTAGGTTACCTTCCTCTATTGCACTCAAATCCTTATCTCAAAGCCTACTTTTAGAAGAACCTAAACTAAGGCAAACACTTTTCTCCAAATGGCCTTAACAGAATCTAAAGAGAAAGATGGGTAAGGTCAGTGTAGCTGAACACTGAGAGGAAAAATAAATAAATAAAGGGCTGTGCTCATGGCTCATCCTTTCTCACCTGTCACTAAGGTCTTAGCTATTATCACTCCTGAAGTCCTGGCTGGAAGCCTCAAAATTACAGGATCTCTTGTCTACAAGCAACTTATCCTTTTGGGCCCATCTCACAGGTGGTAGAAGAGGCAGCTAAGGAAGTAACAATGTTGAGAGTAGAACTGTATTTTCTGTGTCCCAGTGCAGAGTTCTCTGCATTGACACAACATACTTTTATTTGTGTCTGTTTTTTCTAATAATGGCTCACTCATTGGTCAATGTGTCAAAAAACCTTTTGGTTTTTCCAAGCAGGAGAAGCACTATTTGGTTGAATTGGGAATCATGCATTGCAGCTGAAGACAGCTGCCCTACTCCTGTTTCCTCTTCTGCTCCATACCTTCCTTGGAAGGCACTTCTGCCAAACCCCAGGAGATTCAAGATGCTCAGTTTAAAACCACTCA
>SJYQ01007138.1:6638-29442 GCA_006410935.1 Redunca redunca
CTAGGGGGAGGGGGGAAGGGGGAGTTGCGCTTCAGTGGGTAGAAAGTATCACCTATACAAGATGGATGAGTTTTAGAGATCTAGTGTACAACACTGTGTATATAGTCAACAGTATGGTTTGTCTAGATTTCCTTTAATTGTTCTTAACACAATTTTTAAGTTACCATTTTTGTTAATTTTTATAAAATAGACTAGAACAGAATTGTGGAGAAAACTAAGCTTGTCTCAATTTTTCATATGAAAAACATAACTAACAATGTGCCTAGACAATGGGAGAGACCCGTGACTAAACTTCCATGTCGCCATGACTGAACTTCCTTTTTTAGATAATGCATCCTATTCTAGAATCCTCATATTTAACTTCCTCAGGGCCCAATTTTTGCTAGATAATAAACTGATGAATAATGAGTTTCTGTACTTTTCTTTTCCAGTCATACAGATACTTTATGGTTTGGGAAGTACCTTTTTCAAATTATTACTAGGGGCAAAAATTCTAGGATTGCCAAATAATTTTGAGGACTGAAGTTTCTGTCATCATCTATAATTCAATAGAGTGATTTGAGTCAGTAAATACTAAGTGCCGTGGTTTGGTAACACAGAAAAAAAGAATATGGATTCTAAGAGCCACTGCCTGCTGAATGGGGGAAAGATGAAACAAAATAAAGACACTGAAGAGTCAATGGATTCAGGTTTTATCCAAAAGCTAATTATTGGGATTATTTGATTAATATAATATTTCAATGTAGATAAAAGAATTGTAGACAAAAAACATTGACAAATGGTTTTCCCTTACCAAATTAAAATATTACAGTCTTGGATTTGAAATGGACACTAATGCTTGCTAGTGATATTATTTTCCTCATGGTGTAAGAATCTACTTAATATCATGTGACTAAAAGTGGTATTGCATGTGGCTTAAATGTTATGGGCTGATAATGGGCTGAATTTTTACATATTTACTCAATAGATGGAGATAAGAATCTGTCTTCCTGATTTATCTACATATTTATTCTATTTTTGCTCTCTGGAGTAAAAAGAGTTTATTTCTTCTTTCACATGACAGACTTTTAAAACCATCTACACTTTGATGTTGGGATCAATGATTTTAAGACAACTTGAACAGCAAGGCTACATGCGCTGTAAAATCAGAGAAATAGTTATTGGTGCCGTGAATATTAATGAACTTGAGCAAAGTAGGAAAACTAGGACTGAGATGATTTTTCCCTTCATCCAGCAGTTCTCTTCTCTTTGAAAAACACCTCTGATTTCAACAACTTTTATTCATATGACACAGTTGACCATACTCTTATCATTCTCTATCATTTCCCTGATTCCAATCATGCATGCATTCTTTTAGTAATCTTTTAAAAATGTGCTATTCAGACACAACTTCAGGTGTGGTCAGTCTTAAACAAAGAGAATAATCCAGATTTTCTCTTTCAAGGTCATGTGCAATAGTTTGAGCATTCTTTGGCATTGCCTTTCTTTGGGATTGGAATGAAAACTGACCTTTTCCAGTCCTGTGACCACTGCTGAGTTTTCCAATTTGCTGACATATTGAGTGCAGCACTTTCACAGCATCATCTTTCAAGATTTTAGGTAGCTCAACTGGAATTCCATTACCTCCACTAGCTTTGTTCGTAGTGATGCTTTCTAAGGACCACTTGACTTCACATTTCAGGATGTCTGGCTCTAGGTGAATGATCACATATTCGTGATTATCTGGGCCATGAAGATCTTTTTTGTATAGTTCTTCTGTGTATTTTTGCCACCTCTTCTTAATATCTTCTGCTTCTGTTAGGTCCCTACCATTCCTGTCCTTTATTGAGCCCATCTTTGCATGAAATGTTCCCTTGATATCTGTAATTTTCTTAAAGAGATCTCTATTTTTTTTCCATTCTATTGTTTTTTCTCTATTTCTTTGCCCTGATCCCTGAGGAAAGCTTTCTTATCTCTCTTTGCTATTCTTTGAAATTCTGCATTCAATTGGGGATATCTTTCCTTTTTTTCTCCCCTTCTTCTCCTGCCTTCAGTCTTTCCCAGCATCAGGGTCTTTTCCAATGAGTCAGTTCTTCGCATCAGGTGGCCAAAGTATTGGAGTTTCAGCTTCACCATCAGTCTTTCCAATGAATATTCAGGACTGATTTCCTTTAGGATGGACTGGTTTGATCTCCTTGTTGTACAAAGGACTCTCAAGAGTCTTCTTCAACACCACAGCTCAAAGGCATTAATTCTTCAGCAGTCAGTTTTCTTTATGGTCCAACTGTCATGTCCATAATGACTGCTGGAAAAAGCCATATCTTTGATTAGACAAACCTTTGTTAACAGAATGTTATCTCTGCTTTTGAAAATGCTGTCTATGTTTGTCATAGCTTTTCTTCCAAGAAACAAGTTTCTTTTAATTTCATGGCTGCAGTCACCATCAGCAGTGGTGTTGGAGCCCAAGGAAATAATGTCTGTCACTGTTTCCATTTTTTTCCCCCACCTATTTGCCATGAAGTGATGGAACCGGATGCCATGATTTTAGTTTTCTGAATGATGAATTTTAAGCCAGCTTCTTCACTCAAGTCTTTCACCTTCATCAACAGGCTCTTTAGTTCCTCTTCACTTTCTGCCATTAGAGTGGTGTCATCTGTATGTCTGAGGTTATTATATTTCTCCTGGCAATCTTGATTCCAGCTTGAGCTTCATCCAGCCTGGCATTTCACATGATGTACTCTGTATATAATTTAAATTAGCAGGGTGACAATGTACAACCTTGATGTACTCCTTTACCAAATGTGAACCAGTCCATAGTTCCATGTCCAGTTCTAACTGTTGCTTCTTGACCTGCATACAGGTTTCTCAGGAGGCAGGTAAGGTAGTCTGGTATTCCCATCCCTTTTTCTATAGTTCATTGTGATCCACACAATCAAAGGCTTTGGCATAGTCAATGAAGTAGAAGTAGATATTTTTTTCTGGAATTCTCTTGTTTTTTCTATGATCCAGTGGAAGTTGGCAATATGATCTCTGGTTCCTTTGCCTTTTCTAAATCCAGCTTGAACATCTGGAAGGTCTTAGTTCACTTACTGTTAAAGCCTAGCTTGAAGGATTTTGATCATTCCCTTGTTAACATATGAAAGGAGTGCAATTGTGCCATGATTTGAGAAAATCTTTGGCATAGCCTTTCTTTGGAGTTAGAATGGAAACTGAAATTTTCCAGTCCTAAGATAAAAGCAAAGATCACTTCTGTTTCTTTGTTTGTTTTGCTTTAAACTTTTTATTTTGTATTGGGCTATAGCCAATTAATAATGTTTTAATAGTTTTAGGTGGACAGCAAAGGAACTCAGCCGACATATACATGTATGCATTCTCCCCTAAACTCCTCTACCATCCAGACTGCCACATAACATTGAGCTTGGGAGTTTGGTATGGATATGTGCACACTATTATGCATACTGGTATATTTAAAATGGATAATCAACAAGGACTTACTGTAAGATAGCTTCTTTTACTGGAACTTTTTAGCAACCTGGTTAATGCATTTTGAAATTAGTCAATTTATTCTTTTATCCTGAATGGAAGATACACTTTTTCCAGTTTATATATACAATTTTATTGTTCAACTCATATTAATTTTCTATTTAGTAAAGATAGTACTGATATCAATTATTTCATTCAATTNATTAACAATTCAGCTTCATCTGCAAGTTTTAATCTTGTTTTGTGTTATCACCTAAGTTAAACATTTATTAAATATTATAGCAACCTTTGACTCTTCTCTATCATCTTTTCTCTAGCTTGACCTCACTCTAATGATCAACTTCTTAAAATTTAATCACACAGATATTTATGCTTGCTTATCATCAAGCTGTTATTCAATCATTTTCTCAAGGATAATATGATAAAATGTGGCCAGTGATCTATTGAAATCAAAGATACAACAAAACTACATTATTGTTCTGAAATCTAAAATGAATATTTGAAACAAAACTAATCTGCTATAAGCTAGAGAAAGATGCATGAAAGTTTGGACTACTAAGGGCTTTGAAAAAAATAAAAGACAAAAAAAGGCATTATTTTGGCATGTACTGATTTCTTCATATTTCTTTCTAGATCTCACCATGTGATTTAATGTAGCTTATTTTGTCATTCTATCTGGTTCTTGTTATTTGATCTTCAGTTCAGTTCAGTCAGTCAATGGTGTCCAGCTCTTTGCAACCCCATGAACTGTAGCATACCAGGCTTCCCTGTCCATCACCAATTCCCCAAGCTCACTCAAAGTCATGTCCATTGAGGCGGTGATGCCATCCAACCATCTCATTCTCTGTTGTCCCCTTCTCCTGCCTTCAATCTTTCTCAGCATCAAGGGCTTTTAAAATGAGTCATTTCTTCACATCAGGTGGCCAAAAGTATTGGAGTTTAATGTGATGCCAGCCTTTGTCAACATTGCCAGTTAAGAAATTATAACCTTACTTCTGGGCTTTCCAGGTGGCACTAGTGGCCAAGAACCTCCTGTCAATGCAGGAAACATAAGAGACAGTGGTTCAATCTCCGGGTTGGGAAGACCCCTAGGAGGAAGGCATGGCAACCCACTGGAGAATTCCATGGACAGAGTAGCCTGGCTGGCTATGGTCCATAGGGTCTCAAAGAGTTGGACACAACTGAAGTAACAACACCCATGCATGCAAGTTTACTTTTACCCTCTCCTGAAACAGTCACCTGACTATTTAATTTCAATATGTTTTAGAAGTTTTGAGATATTTTTTACTTAAGAAAGAGTGGGTTCCAAATGACTTTTGTCTGTGAATTGTTTTGGAGCCAATAACTCCTATTTTATCCACTTCTGTTTATTTCTATAGTCTAACCCATAATAGAAATGCTTTTACTTAATAATTATTTTTAAAATTAAAGTGTTTATATATATATATATATATTTTAAGACAATGACTCTATTCCTACAGAGAGGTCTGTAACAAGGTTATTTATATGCATTGTTTTAATTATCTTTCCTGGTTGCTCAGATGGTAAGTAATCTGCCTCCAATTCTGAAGCCTGGGGTTTGATCCCAGGGTCAGGAAAATCCCCTGAAGAAGGGAATGGCAGCCTACTCCAATATTCTTGCCTGGAAAATTCCATGGACAGAGGAGCCTGGCAGGCTACAGTACACTGGGTCACAAAGAGTAAGACATGACTGAGCACCTAACACACAATCATTTTAATAAATGAAAAACATAACTGCTAAACAGTGTGACACAATCATTTTAAAGAAAGTGACAGCCATGAATTGCAGCAAAACATCTTACAAACTGGAAACTTGAAAATGCATCTCAGTCAACATTTTACTCTCTGTTGTTCTACTCGCTCCACTACTTTGCTGAAAGTAAAGTTTTCAAAGATCTGCTAACTATTTCCCATAACAAGAAGTTCCTGACCTTCTGAAGATAATGGGATTGGGGCAAATCTGATTTTTAGAAAGTCAATTTTCCATGTGTTCTGTTTTCTTTAGACTTCACATGTCATTTTTTTTTTTTTTAATGTTAGTAGTACTCTTCACAGTATATTACTTTAAAGAATTGCTTTTAAGGAAATTCCTAAGAGTGAACAAATTGATCTACCCAACAAAAACCTTGTCTTTGCATGTTAGATTTTTCTTATTCTAATAACAGTTTCCATATTGTATGTAAAAATTAGACTCAATCATCATCTTACAAGGCAATAAAAATATTCACCAAGCTCTTAGTTTTGAAAATTTCCTTTGTTAGATATATTATATATTAGTCTTAATTGTTAATATGTTTTATGTTTATCTGGCTATTCTCATTTTAACTTTACCTTATTTTATTATACTTCTCAAAATTTCATTTTAAAAATATTTCAAAATACAGCAAAATTAAAAGAATCTACTAGTGAAGGTCCATATACCCACTATTTAGATTCTACCATTAATATGACTGTCATCAGTCCAATTTCATTTTGGAGGAATTCCAATGTAAATTGGAGACATTAGCAAGCATCCCCCTAAAAAATGATATAAAGAGCATTTACATCAGTTAGTGTTCAATATCTTTTTCATTTCTTTTGAAATAAAGTGAAATGCAAAAATATTAGGTGTAGATTGCCTAACTTTAGGAAAATAATTTAACTTGTGTAGCCAAAACACCTTTGAAGATATAAAATATTACCACTTTCCCTGAAAGTATCCTCATGCCTCTGCCAAATCAATCCCATTCCAACCTTCCAGTGACAGCTGCTGTTCTGATAATTTTTCCCATTCTAGTATTTCATATAAAGAAAATTTATTTTCTATTTTTAAAAGCTTATCATGTAATATTCCAGTGCATTTTAAGTATACTATATAACTTTTACTGTAATATATATACCTAGAAATTTCATTAAACCTCATTGCATTCCATTGCCAAAAATTTGCTTATTAAAAAAAAATGTTTGAATAAAAATATACTAAAATTACATTAGTGTCAGAAACAATTTTGGTAATTTTATTATATGATAAAAATAATATAAGAAAAAAATCTGAAGTTGATTTTCAAGTCAAGGTTGGGTGACACTTCATTTTCCAAGATTTTTTTACTGTGAATAGTCTTAATTATTAAAAATTATATTATCAAATCTGTCTGACTTTTTCTGTATAGCCAAAGGCATTTAATAATAACACCACTATTGATATTCATGAGCATCTGGAGATTTATTTGAAATGCCATGTAATATATTTTCACTAGGGTATATATATAGTCATACAGGGATTTTAAAATTTTATTGATTGTATTAATGATATTTTGAAGAGTTCCAACCTATAAACTACTCAAAATAATGCTAGCATATTGAATATTTATTTTTATTAATAACATATAAAAGCATAAGTATGAGCATATTGATATGATGTAAGTGTTAAGAGACAGATACCACTGGTCACATGCACTGTGGATATAAAATGGGTTTACTGGGGAAAAATTCACATGAAGTTTAAACAGAACATCACAGTCTCAAAAGTTTAACCCTGAGTCCATGATTTAGGCTGAATATAGATGGACTATACTACCGTGGCCAACTTCTCAGAAGAGAATTCCCCATATAATAATTATGTATTTATTGAGTCAACTAGTAGGGAACAGATATACAAGCATGAAAAAATAGGAGTGCTTGGGTTAAGAAAGTGACCAAATAAAAAGAAGCATCCAACAGCAGTTACTGGTATCAGCCCTTTTTTGTATTGGGTCAAGTCATACCTGCTGAGTCAGACTTTTACTAACCTACAAGAAGATGGGATGACATTAGCCTCCAGGGCAATCCACATCTGTCTCTTGTTAATTTAGTCCTCAAATGTTTGTGGAACTACTTCATTTTTTCCCCCTTCATATTTGTTTGAATTCAGGTCATAGAGATAGTAGAGATATTTTCTGGGATGCAATAACTAGAAAGTTCTCCAACAGCTGTCCCAGATGGGAAATGACATATGGAACATTGTAAGGCTATTAGTTAATGAGTTACTGCCTAGAAAATTATAGAAGGGCAGCTAGAGATTTTTGTCCATACCTGTAAGGAAAGGAGAGTGATATTTAACACCTCCCTCTGGTCTCCTATCACTTTTGTAAACTAGATGTCCTGCCTTCTCATGGAAGAGACTTTTTTTTTTTTTTTCACTTTTTGGAGTGATATTTTCCATGGAACCCAATAGTTATCTTTTTGTCACTATGAATACCATCTGGAGGCATAATATCATGGTTGTGGAATCATCTGAAAGAAATGATGTGTCCTTATTCATATTGATCTTGGTATCCACTGCCTGAGTGGTGTTAACTACTTACCTATCTATTATCCCTGGCTTTCCAGGTGGCTCAGACAGTAAAAGCGTCTGCCTGCATGGTGGGAGACCTGAGTTCAATACCTGGATCAGGAAGATGCCCTGGAGAAGGAAATGGCAACTCACCCCAGTACTCTTGCCTGGAAAATTTCATGGATGGAAGAGTCTGGTGGGCTACAGTCCACGGGGCCACAAAGAGTCGGACATGACTGAGCGACTTCACTTTCTTTCTTTATCTATCATCCATCATTTATCTGCAGAGGTCAAAGTAAGTACTCTAAAGTATAAGAATCAATTTGGTACTTAGTATTTCCTCTCACAATCTCTTTATTTTCCTGACTCTTGGACACATAGAAAATCAGCTAAGCACGTATGTTCGGGTGTACTTTAAATATCTGACTAGAATGGGACCAGTAGTTCCTACAGTAGTTATCAGTGAGAAAAGCCACAAAGTGGCAATTACATAAGTCAGGAAAATTTCATATAAATCATTTGAATCATTTGAATCATATTTGGTGGTTCCATTATTATGATGGGTTACAACATAGATTTACTGGGCTATAGAAGAGATGATTACTAACATGTTTAAATGGCACTGTAAGTCCAGATGGTTTAATCTAGATGTGGCACTTCATATAGGCATTTATGCGTATCATATGAAGATCAAATTCATGAATAAGTTGTTGCAGGTGTTTCCAGAAGATGGCAACCAAATACTTTGGCTATTTACTCCTTAGCAGACCAATAGTCCCATCCAAATAGGCTATTAGTAACACTTTCTTCTACCCCTCCCCACCATGCATAAAGGTATATTTCAGTCATTCTAAGGGATGTATAGTCTATAGTAGCAGTTCTTAACTAGGGTTGTTTTTCTTCTGAGATGAATGTACAATGTCTGGAGAGACTTTTGATTGTCACACTTGGTGGTGGTAGAGGATGCTGTTGGTAACCTGTAAACAGAGGTCAAGGATATTACTGAACATATGCTCATGATAGTCCCTCAAAAATGTCAGTAGTGCCAATGCTGAGTAATCTTATCTTTATAAATAGCTAATTCTACCCTATCTATAGAGATAGTAACAGAGGAAGACTCAATAGACTGGAATATCAGATTTATCACCATTAGGATGAGTGGCTATACTATTTTATTAGTTTTATCACAACTTTAGAAGTAGGCTGTTTTATCAGTCAACCATACTATCAGTTTGCTGCCAAGTATTTTAGTAGTGCTCCACTGAGTCAGTTTATATTATTGTTATTATTCAAAAACATCCACGTATATAATATGAAACAGCTATCCCTTTATAGACTCTAATTAATTGGAATCATAGTCCTCATTTCACACTGGAATTATTTGAAATTTGCCCCACTGTGTGGGAATTTAATTTTGAAAGGACTTGATTTAGAATGAGAATGTTCAAGTCATGACTTTGCTTTCTGTGAAATGATTCTCTCAATAAAGATACCAAGGGAACATTTCATGGAAAGATGGGCTTAATAAAGGACAGAAATTGTATAGACCTAACAGAAGCAGAAGATATTAAGAAGAGGTGGCAAGAATACACAGAAGAACTATACAAAAAAGATCTTCACGACCCAGATAATCACGATGGTGTGATCACTCACCTAGAGCCAGACATCCTGAAACGTGAAGTCAAGTGGGCCTTAGAAAGCACCACTATGAACAAAGCTAGTGGAGGTGATGGAATTCCAGTTGAGCTCTTTCAAATCCTGAAAGATGATGCTGTGAAAGTGCTGCACTCAATATGCCAGCAAGTTTTGACAACTCAGCAGTGGCCACAGGACTGGAAAAGGTCAGTTTTCATTCCAATTCCAAAGAAAGGAAATGCAAAAGAATGCTCAAACTACTGCTCAGTTGCACTCATCTCACATGCTAGTAAAGTAATGCTCAAAATTCTCCAAGCCAGGCTTCAGCAATATGTGAACTGTGAAATCCCTGATGTTCAAGCTGGTTTTAGAAAAGGCAGAGAAACCAGAGATCAAATTGCCAACATCTGCTGGATCCTGGAAAAAGCAAGAGAGTTCCAGAAAAAAACATCTATTTCTACTTTATTGACTATGCCAAAGCCTATGACTATGTGGATCACAATAAACTGTGGGAAATTCTGAAAGAGATGGGAATAGCAGACCACCTAACCTGCCTTTTGAGAAATCTGTATGCAGGTCAGGAAGCAACAGTTAGAACTGGACATGGAACAACAGACTGGTTCCAAATAGGAAAAGGAGTACATCAAGGCTGTCTATTGTCACCCTGCTTATTTAACTTCTATGCAGAGTACATCATGAGNAGAGTTGGACTGTGAAAAAGGCTGAGTGCCGAAGAATTGATGCGTTTGAACTGTAGTGTTGGAGAAGACTCTTGAGAGTCCCTTGGACTGCAAGGAGATCCAACCAGTCCATTCTGAAAGAGATCAGCCCTGGGATTTCTTTGGAAGGAATTATGCTAATGCTGAAACTCCCGTATTTTGGCACCTCATGCGAAGAGTTAACTCATTGGAAAAGACTCTGATGCTGGGAGGGATTGGGAGCAGGAGGAGAAGGGGACAACCGAGGATGAGATGGCTGGATGGTATCACAGACTGGATGGACGTGAGTCTGAGTGAACTCCAGGAGATGGTGATGAACAGGTAGGCCTGGCGTGCTGCGATTCAGGAGGTCGCAAAGAGTCAGACACGACTGAGCGCCTGAACTGAACTGAAAATCACTGCAGATGGTGGCTGAAGCCATGAAATTAAAAGATGCTTACTCCTTGGAAGAAAAATTATGACCAACCTAGATAGCATGTTGAAGAGCAGCTACTTTGCCAGCAAAGGTCCGTCTAGTCAAGGCTATGGTTTTTCTAGTGGTCATGTATGGATGTGAGAGTTGGACTGTGAAGAAGGCTGAGCGCCAAAGAATTGATGCTTTTGAACTGTGGTGTTGGAGAAGACTCCTGAGAGTCCCTTGGACTGCAAGGAGATCCCACCAGTCCATTCTGAAGGAGATCAGCCCTGGGATTTCTTTGGAAGGAATGATGCTAAAGCTGAAGCTCCAGTACTTTGGCCACCTCTTTCGAAGAATTGACTCATTGAAAAAGACTCTGATGCTGGGAGGGATAAGGGGCAGGAGGAGAATGGGACGACAGAGCATGAGATGGCTGGATGGCATCACAGACTCGATGGACGTGAGTCTGAGTGAACTCCGGGAGATGGTGATGAACAGGTAGGCCTGGCGTGCTTCGATTCATGGGGTTGCAAAGAGTCAGACACGACTGAGTGACTGAACTGAACTGAACAAGCTGACAGTAGTTGCTCAAAAGCAATCAAAGGGTCCAGGAATCTCTGAAAACACAAAATAGACTGATTAAAAATAAAATCATACCAAATCACACTGTCTCAAACTGCTAAAAAGAATCTAAAAAACAAGCCAAAATAAAAAGTCATATCATATGCAGAAGATCAAAGAAAAAATCTAACGGCTGACTTACTAACAATGGACAAAAGAAAATGGCCAGTGCCTTTAAAGTTCTGAAAGAGAAAATAAAAGCAATCAATGCAGAGTTCTCTAGTTAATGAATGTAAACTTTATAATGAAGATTAAAAAAACAAAAAAAACATTTTGAGATAAATGAAATTTTATGCTAATTGCAAAAATGAATTTCAAACATAAAATTGTAAATTGGTTGAGAATGAGAAGATAGAAAAGATTAAATGCACAACATACATTATAAAATAGCTGCAGTGGCAGTATTGATATCAGACAAAAGTAGAGCAAAGAGTGTAGCATATGATAGAGAGGAACATATTATTCTCACAAAAAGATCAAAAAGGCATAAGAATCCTATATGTGTATGGATTGGAAAATAGATTAAATAAAAGTCAAAGTAAAACTTGACAGAACTAAATGGGGAAAGAGATTCCAGATTTTTTATATATCTTCTCTTTTAAAATCTTCTCTTTTTAAAAATCAGAAAGAAGAGCAGTTTGAAAACTGTTGCTGCTGCTGCTAAGTCTCGTCAGTGGTGTCTGACTCCATGCACCCCCACAGACGACAGCCCACCAGGCTCCTCTGTTCCTGAGATTGTCCAGGCAAGAATACTGGAGTGGATTGCCATTTCCTTCTCCAATGCATGAAAGTGAAAAGTGAAAGTGAAATCGCTCAGTCCTGTCCGACTCTTCACCACCCATGGACTGTAGCCTATGAGGCTCTTCCATCCATGGGATTTTCCAGGCAAGAGTACTGGAGTGGGTTGCCATTGACTTCTCCATTTGAAAACTATCAACCCACTAACCTAACTGACAGTTTGGGCTTCCTAGGTGGCTCAGCAGTGAATAATCCATCTTCCAACTCAGGAGAAGCAGATGTGGGTTCAATCCCTGGGTCAAGAAGATCCCCTGGAATAGGAAATGGCAATCCACTTCTGTATTCTTTCCTGGAAAATTCCTAGACAGAGGAGCCTGATGGATTGCAAAGTGTTGGACATGACTGAGCACAGGTCCAGGCACTATACCAATAACACCATGCATGCACCACTGACATTTAGAGTCTTCCTTCAATCAACTTCAAATTCTCGAAGCCATACAGAGTATGTAACCACAAAGGATGAAATTAGTAAACAGAAACAAGGAATTACCTAGAAAATCCCCAAAGTATTTAAATTGAATGATAGCCCTCTCATTAACTCATGGATTACAAAGGAAATTAAAAGATACCCATAACTAAATGCTTGTGAAAGTAAAACTGAATTTTGTAGAAGCAGCTAAAGAAGTACCTACATTTAATTTCCTTTTATATTTATATTAGAAATAAAACATCAATATCTTCCCAAGCACAGACATCACTGTTAACAGATTGCCAAACATCCATGAGAATAACACATTACTTGGGCTTGTCCATGATTTGATGACCTGTTACTGATGAGTTCAAAAGACTAAAGGCAAATGTGGGTTTTATTCCCAGAGTAAAACAAGAAACAAAAGATTAGCAATGTTCAAGGCTACATGCCAAGTCCTTTTTATTGCAACAGTAGTATTCTGATATTGGATTTCCCAGGTGACTCTAGTGATAAAGAACCCACCTGCCAATGCAGGAGACTTAAAAGATGCAGGTTCAGTCATTGGGTAGGGAAGATCCTCTGGAGGAGGGCATGGCAACCCACTCCAGTATTCTTACCTGGAGAATTCCATGGACAGAGGAGCCTAGAGGTCTGTAAGGTCACAAAGAGTCGGACATGACTGAAGCAACCTAGCACGCTTCTGATGTCCAGTTGTAAAGGATCAATTGTGATGACTTTCTCATCAAAACAAAATAGCACAGACTGGTTCACTTAAATAACAGGAATTTATTTTTTTCACAGTTCTAGAAACTCCAGTTCTAGACGTTCAAGATCCAGATGTTTGCAGAGTTGGTTTTTTTTGAAGGTTGTGAGAAAGAATATGTTCCGTACATCCCTCTAAATTCTGGTGAGTTGATGGCAATCCTGGATATTCCCTGGCTTGTAGAAGTGTCATGTATTCATTTTCACATGGTTTCTCCCTGTGTCTGTGTCCAAATATTCCCATTTTTAAAGACATCAGTCATACTGACTTAGCTACTCCCATCCCAGACTGAATGATCTCATTTTAATTTGATTGCCTGAAAGACTCCATCTCCAAATAAAATCTCACTCTGAGGTGTGGGAGGTTAGAACAAATCAGCATATGATTTAGGGGCAAGCACAATTCAGCCCATTGTAAGATCTATTACATTCTTGGATGAGACATTGCTAGAACTTTATAGGATTACCAAGCTTTGTGAGTACAGAGCACTTGGTGTTGTGAATTTTCCATCTTTCCTAGAAGCCAATAGCAGAGCCTGTAATGCCTGTAGCCAAGCAACATGCTTATGTAATCTTGCATCTAGAATATTTATATAATTTTACAGCTTAACAAAAGAAGAGCAAGGACAAACCAGACACAAAAGAAACTGAGTCATATCAAATCCAATATCTAGCTAGCTGAGGAATGTTCTGAACACCAACCCTCCCCTGGGAGGAAGACCAGAGTTCTGTTCCCCGACCTGGTTCTTGTCTCTACCTCATTCATCCTGTTAATTCTCAGAAACCAAAGAATTGGCTTTAAATTTAATTTTTGCCCAATGGAGAAGCCAGATTCATTCTAGGATTTTATATCAGACCATCTGCTTGTTTGTGCTTCAAGTCCTCATATTTATGAGCTCTGCTAGTCTCTTTAATCTTTTCATTTCCCCAACCAGCAGCCACATAGTATATGCATTCCTGTGGGACTTTTCTGAGTTCCAATTTTTCTGACCTCATTTTCTCTGTTACCAGTCTCACTACCTAGGGTTTTCCTCTGGTAGCAAATCCACCTTTTTTCAATGATCTGCATGTTTTAAGGACTTGATTTGCTTTAAGTTTCTTATACTCTTTTAACTGTCTCTTGGTTTGGGAGTTTTGGTGACTGTCAGACTACTCTGATGCTGCCTCATTACCCTTAGGGTTTGGAGCAGAGCTGTATGAAGCTTTCGTGGTCCTTGTCTAGCACATTCTGTGGCTGCCGTACTTCCTCTGGGGCTATGAGCCATCATAGCTGTGCTGCTCTCCACAGGGTTTAAAATGGATGTCTTAGTGGCCCTTCTGTAAAATGCTGAATCGGTTTTCTTCACAGCTATTCTACCCACTTGGAAACCTGAAGAAGTCAGTCACCAGCATTTCCTATGACCTGCCAATATCCCTAGAAGGTATATTTTCCACTATGTTGTCGTGTTTGTGGGTTAGATAAATACTATTTTCAAAAAGAATAACAGTGATACAAGATGAGTATATCCTTTTATGGTCATTAACCAACTTCTATAGGAGTTATGCACCCTATAGCATGTCATGGACTGGATGTGTTCCTCCAAAGTTAGTGTGTTGAAATACTAACACCCAATGTCATTCCCTGGTGGCTTAGATGGGAATCTGCCTGCAGCTCTGGAGACCCACATTGAGTTCAATCCCTGGTTCAGGAAGATCACCTGGAGAAAGGGATGGCTACTCACTCCGGTATTCATGCCTGGAGAATCCCATGGACAGAGGAGCCTGGTTGGCAACTGTCCATGGAGTCGCAAAGAATCAGACACAACTGAATGGCTAATACTTTCACTTCCAAACTGATAGTATTAAGAAATGAGAGCCTTTGGGAGGCTATTAGGTCATGAGAATGGAGTCCTCCTGAATGGGATTAGTGCTCTTACATAAGAGACGCAGAAATTTCTTGATTTTCTTTACCATGTGAGAATACCACAAGAAGATGGCTATGTATGAACCAGGAAGCAAGGTGTGCTGGCACCTTGATCTTGGATTTTCCAGCCTCCAGAGCTATGAGAAATAAGTATTTGTGGAGGAAGCCACTCAGTCTATGGTGTTTCTTTTATATTCACCCAATGCACTGTCACATGACTAATGCCATATGTGAAAATATACAATAAGATTTTTTATAACAGCTCATCCAGACACAGATAGACTTTCTCCTTTAAAGTCAACTTTTCTATTAAGAGGAATTCTACCTTATAATTCTCACTATATATGTAGGGATGGTGGATAAGAAACCTCTATGTGACTATGTACAGTAGAATTTTCCTGGGAGAGGAGAGAACCTTTTGTGAAAGAAGACCCTCTAGAATTTGCAGCTTGAATCAGCCTGTTCTTCAGCTAAGCTATCTTGGACCGGTTGACTCAACCTTATACACTAAATAATTAAAAGGTTTTCTTGTGTGTAGAAAATGGGTTAGTGAATGACCCTCTTTGATATCCAGATTGGTTTCTTCTAGAAAAATCTATAAAACTAAAATATATTAAAACTAATAACAGTTTTTAGCAATGTTTTCCCATTATAAGTCTTTTAGGAAGAAACCTCTGTACCACCACTAGTATGATTTTGGTCATTGGTCCTTTCTGCAAGTATGCTGGTGATGGTGGTTTAGTCGCTGTCACGTCCAACTCTTGTGACCCCATAGACTATAGCCTGCCAGGCTTCTCTGTCCATGGAATTTCACAGACAAAAATACTGGAGTGGTTTGCCATTTTGTTCTCCAGGGGATCTCCATGACCCATGGATTCAACTGGGGTCTCTTGCATTGAAAGCAGATTATTTACCAACTCAGTGACCAGGAAAGCCCTTATGTGACAGCATGCTAAGCAGTTTTGTTTCCAGAACTATGGAATATCATAGTTGAGTTCAACTTAACTGGATATTGACACCTTTCTATCATAATAGTCTAGTTGTCTAAAAAGTAACATTAGAAGAGGCAGGTAGGCTTTAAAGAGATGGAGGATAATAGTTTCTGAGGGTCCTTTTGTCATTTCAGATTGTTCTGAAGAGTTGCAGTAAGAGGTTTTTAAAAGGTACATTGGAACCATTAAGAGAATTTAGAACACTTCTGAAATATTTGGTCCTTTAGGATAATTCATAGTCCTCCATGTTACATGAGCATATTCATCAATTAACCAAGGCACATATTTTATGTTAACCCACAAGTCAGATTTTTCAGGAGATCCTTTTACATTTCCTCAATCCAATACTTCTTATCATTTGAAGTATGCTCAGGTGTTATTTATTAACCTACTTAAAAAGATACACCATTTTATCTTAAGCCATTTAGTGGTAGCAGCAGCGCTTTTTATTTTTGAAAAATTCTCACATATTATACCAAATACAGAAGAAGTATTTGTATGTGCCGAACTAAAACCATTCTCTGGAAAACAGCCTAAAGTTAGAGTGAGGCTATGTAATGTCAAAGCTCTAAATTAAACATGACATCTTGCTCTTGACTTATCTGTCTGCTCTTCTAATTACATATATTTATGTACTAATGACCATAAAATAAAATCTGACACTATATGCTAGCAATGCCTTCTTGGGAATCGTTCCCATCCTAGCATGAATAGTTATTTTCTATGTCTTTTTAAGTTGTGTATTTAAATACTATTGCTTCATTTAAAGAATCTCTAGAATTGGGTTTTCATTAAATTGTAACCCCAGTAATTCAAAATGAAAGGTTTTTTCCCATTTATCCTCATCTATTTTCATACTCAGAACTATTTCCCACCTGCTCATATATTTATGTTTCAGTGTATTTTGCATCTCCCTTAGGCTCCATAAATTAGCTATGCTAGTTCTTCTGTGGTTACTGTTTTATGTAACATTTCTTTAGAGCAGCTAGGCCTCTCCCCAGGTGAGGTTTTTTTTTTTTTTTTTCCTCCTGGGAAGACTTGAATATATTTTACTTGTTCAGTGACTGATTTTTATTTCACCTCTGTGTGTAGCTCTAGCCCCAATACTGAATTTTAGTCACTTTCTTGCACCATGAGAACATATGATTAGAATTCAATAAAAGCACTTGGATAGCACTATACATATTTAAGAGATTTTGATGGTCTTAATCTCACTAACACATAGATTTTTCATTTCACATATAGTCCAATACTCCAAAACCTCTTGACAAATAAATTATATGTGTTATGTACACTTTCTAAATTTGATTTAATTGCATTTTCCAAGTTTATCTTCAGCTGATCTCTGATTCATTTGTATATAATTGACCTTGGTTTAGTTATTCAAACCACCCAGAAGATTATAAAAGGATTTACACAAAATGATATGACTTTACAATATCAAATCAAACCTTCCACATAATTACTTTTATATAATGAATTGAACTAAAAGCTTTTAAGGTGTTTCCCAAGCCTGTGGGTACTCTCCCTTGTTGCTTATTGTTACTGCTTGTTGTTACTTCTTTCCAATCACATGTTTGAAGNATTGAACTAAAAGCTTTTACGGTGTTTCCCAAGCCTGTGGGTACTCTCCCTTGTTGCTTATTGTTACTGCTTGTTGTTACTTCTTTCCAATCACATGTTTGAAGTTTTAAGATGGCAATTTAAAAACACATTTTTTTCCCTCAGCTTTTACTAGTTGGGATTCACAATATGATGAAAATAGAGTATCAAGTTGACTGAATATGATCTAGGACCTGAGGACATGGGACAGTACAGGATCTTGACTTTGGTGCTATATTGGAGAGGGCTTTGGGAGCAAAAACCTCACCAAGACTCACCACCCAGGTTTCTAAAGGTGAACCCTGCCTCAAAGCCTATTGAGTGAAAGGATGAACTTTTAAGCCTTGGTTTCAAGTTAAGAGTTAATATGGCCCATATTTAATAAATCACATAGGCCTTCTCTTCTCTGAAAAAATCCTGCTGGAAGGTTAAATATATGATTTTTCAGTGTTCTTTGAAAAAGTAAATTTCCATCATAAACCAGGAGAGTTTATGTCAATAACATGAGACTAACGTCAATAATGATGATTTTTCCAAAATCTATTCCTTACAGTAGACCATGTTTATTTTTTTTTTTTTAATTGGGAAGTTACTGGAGTAAAGAATGTGAATATAAGTTATTTAGCATTATATCTTTTAATAAATACCTTGTGGCCTCCTAGTCCTAACCTTGGTGGAAAAGTGAAAATACATTACATCAGTTTGGAGCTTCAGATACAGCCTTTGTTCAGAACAACCCCAGAGGGCCTACTTCTGGTCAATTCAGTGACACCAATTTCTTGGAAAGATGTGAGATGGCATTTCTTGGCTGAATGTGTTTATGTCAAAGGGAATTATAACCCAATGGTTACCCCAAAAGGCTAGTTTCCTAAGGAATTATAATGCCAGGGTGACCCTTAGAATGACCTCTGGCCTTAAAATATAAAACAGAGGAAAATTCAACTTTTTGTGTTGAGCCATATCATTTTTTAATTTATAATATTGCTTTTTGTTGGGTTATGTGCTGAAAGGACTAAAGACAGAACTTTAACCATATTCAGTAAACATGTTTTAGGCAATAATGATATTTAGGTATATCCTATCAGTTTTATGGGCCATATTTTTCATTTAACAAAAGCTTTATTAACTAAAAGACTTTAAAAATTCTATCCTAACATAAAACTGTCTCAGAACTTTTGACAGACAATAATTGGGAGAGCTTTATTCTGTATTGAATTACATGCAAAATATTTTAACACAAATGGTAAGAGAAATAACACTTGTATTAGGAGTCTTCAGAGTACAGGGAATTCCTAGACTCTATGCTTTTTGTCCTGTTTAATTCTGTGATGTTTTGACAAGTGCAGTATCAACAGAAAACAGAGGTAAATAGGAAAATTGTCAAATTCATTAGCTTTTTTTTTCTTTTTTTCCCCTCCACTGGTCAAGCATTTTTAAACAGATGGGCTAAGATGATGTCTTTAATAACTAGAAGGACTGTGCTTACCTTTAACACAGGGAACAATGTAGAAGAAGATTTTCTTAATAAAAAGGAAAGATGATGAGCATCCAAGTAAGTGGTTGATCGTACACCTGGAGAAGAGAAGTTTATTCGAGATATACTAAGGAAACAAATAGGAAGACAGTTTGAGTGTTTGAAGTAAGAAAGAGGGTTAAATTCCAAATTTATAGCATTGATAAATGTGTAAATTAAAAAAAAAAAAAATTACCATAGACTGAGGCCAGAGATGGAAACTCTGGGTTAGTAGTGGCAGAGAGTAAAGATTACTTCATTTAATTTTGAATTTGAGTTTGGTATATGCTTGGGATGTCTTGATACATTCCCTTTCTTAAATTATTTCCAATAACTAGAATTTGAAGGAAAGGTCATGGAACAATTCAATTAATCATTTGACTGAAACACTGACTAACTTTTCCAGGTGGCATGAGAAATATTTCCAGAAAATAGGTCAACAAAATAACAGAATGGCTTCCTTGACTATATTTACACTAGCTTCTACAATCACTCCATTCACAAGAAGATGTTAGAATCATTATTCATTTGCCTACTCTTTGAAGGTCTTTTTCAAACAGATTGTTGCCAGAAATTATAGCTTCTATTCAAAATTCAGAATTCAAAGGAAGACAGGAAAAATATGTGTAGAAAGTAGGTGCTGTCTTTTTTTTTTTAACCATTTCACCGTCTTTTTCATCACATGCAGAAACATAATATTTTCCTCATTTCAAATAATTATGGCTTTGGTTTTCATATAAATCTATGATTAGTAAAAAGAAAAAGAAATGCCAGTAAACTATAGTTGTTCAGTTCAGTTCAGTTCAGTCACTCAGTCGTGTCCAATTCTTTTCGACCCCATGAATCACAGCACGCCAGGCCTCCCTGTCCATCACCAACTCCTGGAGTTCACTCAGACTCACAGACATCGAGTCAGGGATGCCGTCCAGCCATCTCATCCTCGGTCGTCCCCTTCTTCTCCTGCCCCCTATCGGTCCCAGCATCAAAGTCTTTTCCAGTGAGTCAACTCTTCGCATGAGGTGGCCAAAGTACTGGAGTTTCAGCTTTAGCATCATTCCTTCCAAAGAAATCCCAGGACTGATCTCCTTCAGAATGGATTGGTTGGAACTCCTTGCAGTCCAAGGGACTCTCAAGGGTCTTCTCCAACACCACAGTTCAAAAGCATCAATTCTTCGGCGCTCAGCCTCCTTCACAGTACAACTCTCACATCCATACATGACCACAGGAAAAACCATAGCCTTGACTAGACGGACCTTAGTTGGCAAAGTAATGTCTCTGCTTTTGAATATGGTATCTAGGTAGGTCATAACTTTTCTTCCAAGGAGTAAGCGTCTTTTAATTTCACGGCTGCAATCACCATCTGCAGTGATTTTGGAGCCCCCAAAAATAAAGTTTGACACTGTTTCCACTGTTTCCCCATCTATTTCCCATGGAGTGATGGGAGCAGATGCCATGATCTTCGTTTTCTGAATGTTGAGCTTTAAGCCAACTTTTTCACTCTCCTCTTTCACTTTCATCAAGAGGCTTTTTAGTTCCTCTTCACTTTCTGCCATAAGGGTGGTGTCATCTGCATATCTGAGGTTATTGATATTTCTCCTGGCAATCTTGATTCCAGCTTGTGCTTCCTCCAGTCCAGCGCTTCTCATGATGTACTCTGCATAGAAGTTAAATAAGCAGGGTGACAATATACAGCCTTGATGCACTCCTTTTCCTATTTGGAACCAGTCTGTTCCATGTCCAGTTCTAACTGTTGCTTCCTGACCTGCATACAGATTTCTCAAGAGGCAGGTTAGGTGGTCTGGTATTCCCTCTTTCAGAATTTCCCACAGTTTATTGTGATCCACACAGTCAAAGGCTTTGGCGTAGTCCATAAAGCAGAAATAGATGTTTATCTGGAACTCTCTTGCTTTTTCCATGATCCAGCGGATGTTGACAATTTGATCTCTGGTTCTTCTGCCTTTTCTAAAACCAGCTTGAATATCAGGAAGTTCATGGTTTATGTATTGTTGAAGCCTAGCTTGGAGAACTTTGAGCATTACTTTACTAATGTGTGAGATGAGTGCAATTGTGCGGTAGTTTGAGCATTCTTTGAAATTGCCTTTCTTTGGGATTGGAACGAAAACTGAACTTTTCCAGTCCTGTGGCCACTGCTGATTTTCCAAATGTGCTGGCATATTGAGTACAGCCCTTTCACAGAATCATCTTTCAGGATTTGAAATAGCTCGACTGGAATCCCATCACCTTTACTAACTTTGTTTGTAGTGATCTTTTCTAAAGCCCACTTGACTTCACATTCCAAGTGTCTGGTTCTAGATGAGTGATCACACCATTGTGATTATCCGGGTCATGAAGATCCTTTTTGTACAGTTCTTCTGTGTATTTTTGCCATCTCTTCTTAATATCTTCTGCTTCTGTTATGTCCATATGATTTCTGTCCTTTATTGAGCCCATCTTTGCATGAAATGTTCCCTTGATATCTCTAATTTTCTTGAAGAGATCTCTAGTTTTTTCCCATTCTTTTCTTTTCCTCTATTTCTTTGCATTGATCGCTGAAGAAGGCTTTCTTATCTCTTCTTGCTATTCTTTGGAACTCTGCATTCAGATGCTTATATCTTTCCTTTTCTCCTTTGCTTTTCACTTCTCTTCTTTTCACAGCTATTTGTAAGGCCTCCCCATACAGTCATTTTGCTTTTTTGCATTTCTTTTCCATAGGGATGGTCTTGATCCTTGTCTCTTTACAATGTCACGAACCTCATTCCATAGTTCATCAGGCACTCTATCAGATCTAGGCCCTTAAATCTATTTCTCACTTCCATTGTATAATCATAAGGGATTTGATTGAGGTCATACCTGAATGGTCTAGTGGTTTTCCCTACTTTCTTCAATTTGAGTCTTAATTTGGTAATAAGGAGTTCATGATCTGAGCCACAGTCAGGCAACAGCAGCGGCCAGCACACTAAATGCAGGCGGTGGTGGCCGCTGGTGCACTAAGTGCGTCCAAGAGCTACCCCATGTCTGAGATCAGGGACAGCGGCCTAGAGTGCCAGGCTGTGATGGCTCAGTAACAGCCAAGAGGAGCTACCCCACGTCTGAGGTAAGGGGCGGAAGCTGAGAGGAGCTACCCTGTGTCAGAGGTCAGGGGTGACAGCCAGGAGGAGATACCCTGCGCCCGAGGCCAGAGATGGTGGCTGGGGTCAGGGGCGGCACCTGAGAGTAGCCACCTCTCATCCGAGGCAAGGGGTGGTGCCCAAGGCCAGGGTGGCAACCAGGAGGAGCAACCCCATGTCCAAGGAGTGGTGGCTGCCCGGGCACAGGAGGGCCTAAAGGAGCCATCCCAAGCTGAAGGTCAGGAAGGGTGGTGGGAGGAGATATCCTTCATCCAATGTAAGGAGCAGGGGGTGTGCTTTGCTGGAGCAGCCGTGAAGAGATACCCCACGCCCAAGGTAAGAGAAACCCAAGTAAAATGGTAGGTGTTGCAAGAGGGCATCAGAGAGCAGACACACTGAAACCATACTCACAAAAATCTAGTCAATCTAATCACACTAGGACCACAGCCTTGTCTAACTCAATGAAACTAAGCCATGCCCATGGGGCAACCCAAGATGGGTGGGTCATGGTGGAGAGGTCTGACAGAATGTGGTCCACTGGAGAAGGGAATGGCAAACCACTTCAGTAT
>SJYQ01007138.1:29468-44163 GCA_006410935.1 Redunca redunca
ATCATGGTCAACAGAAGAGTCCGAAATGAAGTAGTTGGATGCAATCTCAAAAATGACAGACCGATCTCTGTTTATTTCCAAGGCAAACCATTCAATATCACAGTTATCCAAGTCTATGCCCCAACCAGTATCGCTGAAGAAGCTGAAGTTGAATGGTTCTATGAAGACGTACAAGACCTTTTAGAACTAACACCCAAAAAAGATGTCCTTTTCATTATAGGGGACTGGAATGCAAAAGTAGGAAGTCAAGAAACACCTGGAGTAACAGGCAAATTTGACCTTGGAGTACAGAANGAAACACCTGGAGTAACAGGCAAATTTGGCCTTGGAATGTGGAATGAAGCAAGGCAAAGACTAACAGAGTTTTGCCAAGATAATACACTGGTCATAGCAAACACCCTCTTCCAACAACACAAGAGAAGACTACACATGGACATCACCAGATGGTCAACACCGAAATCAGATTGATTATATTCTCTGCAGCAAAAGATGGAGAAGCTCTATATAGTCAACAAAAACAAGACCAGGAGCTGACTGTGGCTCAAATCATGAACTACAGTTGTTAGGTTTTGAAATTTTTCTGTCTTAAATATTTGCATCATTTTAGATCATAATTATAAATGGTAGAACAGAGGCAGTTAACTAACGTGTATAAGCATTAGTTTTGAATGTAGCATCAAAAAATCGGTTGCCTTTGGTTTATATCTGCATGTATGCTCACATGCCTATGTGTGTGGATATGTGTGAGCATACATGCTTTCATGTGTCCATTGTAAGCAATGTGTTTTTTATAACTAGAAAAAAGATTGAAACATTACTATAACTATAATCTTGAGTTTTTATTCTCAAGATAAATGAATATTCTTAAATTATTTTGCTTAAGAAAAAGTAATTCTTATAAATTATTATTTATAATAGAGACTCCCACACTATTATTTTTCATAGGAAGGCCCAGAAACTCTCAACTGGTCCCCACAGCTTAGTAATGGAGCATCACCTGACCCAGGGAAATTTTCAGCCAGGTCTGTCTCAATCTTAAGAGAACTAGTAGCATCAGCATTACTTGTAAGCTTGTTAGAGATGCAAACTCCCTAACCCTACCCCTGAAATACTGAATCAGAAACTGCACTTTAACAAGATTTCTAAATGCCATGGGTGCACAGAAAAGTCTTGAGACTTCTGCTCTAGGTCAAGGTGTTATGTAAATCAGAACACTCTGTATAACAAATGTCATGAAAAACACTGATTCCTTTGGAATTAAATTTTTGAATAAATACCTGGCCTAATGAGATAAAATAGAGGCCTGGAAGCAGAAACAGCTAATGCATTCTGTTTTACAGTTGAAGCTCAGACATGTGCTCATTCATACACTGCTGCATTCATTCCCAAACTGCATTTCATGGGTTCGTAGTTTCCTTTTCCCTCTGTACAGAGAATGAGCAATTTTGATTTGTTTTATGAAAAATAAAATAAAAGTGTAATGAAGGTTTGTACAATGGATTACTATTTCTTAATATATTCACACTGGGTTTTTGAAATTTTGAAGTAACTGCCCAGACCTTGTAAGTTCGTCGAAGTTTTTAGAGCTATATGAATGTGAAACAATAGTAACAATCAGCTTTAATCCTAGGGAGTAGTTTGGACTAAAATACAGAAGAAGGAAATATTGATAATTTCAAAGTACTTTGTGTGTATGTGCCATATTTAGAAAAAACACATTTTAGCATTTGGATTCAACAAAAAATCTGCTCAGTGTTAATTTACATTCATGGTAAATTCATTGTGGTATAAATTAAGTTTTTAAAAAAAGTCACTCTTCATTCAGGTAATTAGAATGCATTATGTCATCTGTTTAGTAGAAATGTAAGAGGCAAAATTATCATTACAGATATTTTACTCACTACCTCTCTATTCTGAAAAGCCATCTGTTACACATTTTATTTCTCATTCATTAACAGCAATTTACCATAGTTTCTGAGGGATTCCAAAATATATATAAATAGAAACAAAATTTTTTTTACAATAAATATTTTATGTATTGTGAAACATAATCTTAAAAAATATATATCTATTAAGACTATATAACAAGCAAGGGTCATCAAGCACTTTAAAATTAGATAAGTGGATTGCTCATGCAATTAATTCAGGTTTACTGAGTGGAGATGTGTTAGTTTTGTGGATGCAAATAATGGCTTTAATTTCCATTTTCCTTTCTTTGTCTTTCCTTCTGGCACCCCAGCCTCTGTCTAGTACATCCTCCACCTTTTTCTCCTCCTTCTTAAACATATTGATAACATAGGTAATAAAAGATTTCTAGTACCTGTTCTATCATACAATAGAGCTAAGAGAAGAAATCCCAATTACTTGGATGTATTATGTAGGGCCATGAGTCACTTTAATGTATGAGTAAGGAAGGAATATTAAATGGGTCATTTTATTAGAAAACCTTTTGCACTGATATTATTTATAGATCCTAGAGAAGTAACACATTGACTAGAGAAAGAAAAATGTATTGTATTAGCTTTATCATTACAAATAACAAATATACCACTTTGTATTCATGCCTAAATAGCATATATTACAAAAATAAGTAAATATCACAATGGGTCAGATTGTTCTGAGTGTGAGCTGTGCTTATTCACAACAAATACTGTTTACAGCATAGATAAAGGTTGCTACAACTCATATATTTGAAACATAAAGGATTCTTCTAACTAAATTTTATTCTCTGTATCATAGCTTGCATCATGCATCCTCAATTATTTTCTCATAAACATACTTCTTTTCCCTTTTGATGATAAATGTAGTAAGGAGAACAAAGGATTTAAAAAACCATCAGTAAAAGAATATTCCTATTAAGGATAGATCTGTTTTTTTTTGTTTGTTTGTTTGTTTTGCCTTTGAAAAGTCATTGCAGAAATCTAAATTTTGAAAATAGTCATCCAAGAGACAATTGAGAGAGAAGGAGAGGTAGCAGAAATGATAGGATGGGTGAGAAGTCTGAGTATAATGAAGGAGCATGCCCAGGATGAGTGGATGAAGTAGAAAAACATCCAACATATAATGCATTATCTAATGGTATTGTTTAGTTTGAATATAATTAAAAATGTAGAACCTTGGATTTTATTCCAAAACTTACTGAAAGAGAAATCTTAGGGGTGGGATTCAGGAATTTGTGTTTAATAAGCCTTCAGTTCAGTTCAGTTCAGTCGCTCAGTCGTGTCCAACTCTTTGCAACCCAATGAACTGCAGCATGCCAAGCCTCCCTGTCCTTTACCAACTGCCGGAGTCTACCCAAACTCATGTCCATTGGATTAGTGATGCCATACAAGCATCTAATCCTCTGCCATCTTCTTCTCCTCCTGCCCTCAATCTTTCCCATCATCAGGGTCTTTTCAAGTGGCCACCTCTTTGCATCAGATGGCCAAAGGATTGGTTTCAGCTTCAACATCAGTCCTTACAATGAACACCCAGTACTGATGTCTTTTAGGATGGACTGGGTGGATCTCCTTGCAGTCCAAGGGATTATCAAGATTCTTATTCAACATCACAGTTCAAAAGCATCAATTCTTCAGCACTCAGATTTCTTTATAGTCCAAATCTCACATCCATACATGACCATGGGAAAAACCGTAGCATTGACTAAACAGACCTTTGTTGACAATGTAATGTCTCTGTTTTTTAATATGCTATCTAGGTTGGTTGTAACTTTCCTTCCAAGGAGTAAGCATCTTTTAATTTCACGGCTGCAGTCACCATTTGCAGTGATTTTGGAGCCCAAAAATAAAGTCAGCCATTATTTCCACTGTTTCCCCAACTATTTGCCATACAGTGATAGAACTGGATGCCATGATCTTAGTTTTCTGAATGTTGAGCTTTAAGTCAACTTTTTCACTCTCTTCTTTCACTTTCATCAAGAGGCTCTGTAGTTCTTCTTCACTTTCTGCCATAAGGGTAGTGTCATCTGCATATCTGAAGTTATTGATATTTCTGCTGGCAATCTTGATTCTAGCTTGTGCTTCCTCCAGCCCAGCGTTTCTCATGATATACTCTGCGTATAAGTTAAATAAGCAGGGTGGCAATATTCAGCCTTGATGTACTCCTTTTCCTACTTGGAACAAGTCTGTTGTTCCAAGTCCAGTTCTAAATGTTGTTTCCTGATCTGCATACAGGTTTCTCAAGAGGCAGGTTAGGTGGTCTGGTGTTCCCATCTCTTTCAGAATTTTCCACAGTTTATGGTGTTCCACACAGTCAAAGGCTTTGGCATAGTCAATAAAGCAGAAACAGATGTTTTTCTAGAACTCTCTTGCTTTTTCAATGATCCAGCAAATATTGGCAATTTGATCTCTGGTTCCTCTGCCTTTCCTAAATCCAACTTGAACAAATGGAAGTTCACAGTTCATGTATTCCTGAAGCCTGGCTTGGATAATTTTGAGCATTACTTTACTAGCATGTGTGATGAGTGCAATTGTGTGGTAGTTTGAGCATTCCTTGGCATTGCCTTTCTTTAGGATTGAAATGAAAACTGACCTTTTCCAGTCCTGTGGCCACTGCTGAGTTTTCCAAATGTGCTGGCATATTGAGTACAGCACTTTCACAGCATCATCTTTTAGAATTTGAAATAGCTCAACTAGAATTCCATCACCACCACTAGCTTTGTTCATAGTGATGCTTCCTAAGGCCCACTTGACTTCACATTCCAGGATGTGTGGTTCTAGATGAGTGATCACACCATCGTGGTTTTTGGGTCATGAAGATCTTTTTTTGTACAGTTCTTCTGTGTATTCTTGCCACCTCTTCTTAATATCTTTGGCTTCTGTTAGGTCCTTACCATTTCTGTCCCTTATTGAGTACATCTTTGCATCAAATGTTCCCTTGGTATCTCTAATTTTCTTGAAGAGATCTCTAGTCTTTCCCATTGTATTGTTTTCCTCTATTCTTTGCATTGATTGCTAAGGAAGGCTTTCTTATCTCTCCTTGCTTTGGAATTCTGCATTCAAATAGGTATTTCTTTCCTTTTTTCTTTTTCTTTTCATTTCTCTTCTTTTCACAGCTATTTGTAAGGCCTCCTCAGACAGCCGTTTTGCTTTTTCGAATTTCTTTTCCTTGGGGATGGTCTTGATCCCTGTCTCCTGTACAATGTCATGAATGTCCATCCATAGTTCATTCTTCACTCTATCAGATCTTGTCCCTTAAATCTTTTTCTCTCTTCCATTGTATAATCATAAGGGATTTGATCTAGTTCATACTTGACTGGTCTAGTGGTTTTGCCCACTTTCTTCAATTTGAGTCTGAATTTTGCAATAAGGTGTTCATGATCTGAGCTGCAGTCAGCTCCCAGTCTTGTTTTTGCTGACTGTATAGAGCTTCTCTATCTTTGGCTGCAAAGAATATAATCAGTCTGATTTCGGTGTTGGCCATCTGATGATGTCCATCTGTAGAGTCTTCTCTTGTGTTGTACAAAGAGGGTGTTTGCTATGACTAATAATTCTCTTTGCAAAACTCTATTAGCCTTTGCCCTGCTTCATTCCCTACTCCAAGGCCAAATTTGCCTGTTACTCCAGCTCTTCCTTGACTTCCTACTTTTGCATTCCAGTCCCCTATAATGAAAAGGGCATTGTTTTTGTGTGTTACTTCTAAAAGTTTTTGTAGGTCTTCATAAAACTGTTGAACTTCCAGTTCTTCAGCATTACTGGCCAGGGCATAGACTTGGATTACTGTGATACTGAATGGTTTGCCTTGGAAACAAACAGAGATCATTCTGTCATTTTTGAGACTGCATCCAAGTACTGCATTTCAGACTCTTTTTTTGACCATGATGGCTACTCCATTTCTTCTGAGTGATCCCTGCCCACAATAGTAGATATCATGGTCATCTGAGTTAAATTCACCCATTCCAGTCCATTTTAGTTCGCTGATTCCTAGAATGTCAACATTCACTCTTGCCATCTCCTGTTTGACCACTTGCAATTTGCCTTGATTCATGGACCTAACATTCTAGGTTCCTATGCAATGTTGCTCTTTATAGCATCAGACCTGGCTTCTATCACCAGTCACATCCACAGCTGGGTGTGGTTTTTTTGTTTGTTTGTTTGCTTTGGGTCCATTTCTTCATTCTTTCTGGAGTTATTTATCCACTGATTGGGCACCTACCTACCTGGGGAGTTCATCTTTCAGTGTCCTATCTTCTTGCCTTTTCATACTATTCATGGGGTCATGAACAGAAGCAGCGGCTGTGCATCGTAAAAGTGGCCCCACAACCAAGGTCAGGGAGGTGGTGGAGAGGAGCTACCCCGTGTCCAATGTTTGGGAAAGTGGACGAGAGGAGCTTCCCCAAGTCCAAGGTAAGGAGCAGTGGCTGTGCTTTGTTGGAGCAGTCAAGAGATACCTTATATCCAAGTTAAGAGAAACCCAAGTAAGACAGTAGGCACTGAGAGAGGGCATCAGAGGCCAGACAGACTGAAACAACAATCACAGACAACTAGCCAATCTGATCACATGGACCACAGCTTGTCTAGCTCAGTGAAACTAAGCCATGCCATGTTGGGCCACCCAAGATGGATGGGTCATGGTCTGACAAAATGTGGTCCACTGAAGAAGGGTATCAGGAGCCATGTTAGGCATTACTGACAAAATAGAGATACAGCCCTAAACCCCCTCCCTTTGTTCTGTAGGCACAGACCCGAATGAAGGAGTTAGGCTTTGTGATTCTGACTTGTTTTTTCCTTTCCTCGGCTGAGTTGAATGAAGATAATATTAAGGTGCTTATTGTTTTTGAAAGGAGCATGAGAAGGCATAAAGCCTTCTGCAGCTGTGCTCAAAGAATAATTCATAAAGTTAATCACTCACATTTATTCAAGGACTTTTACAAAAGAGTGTTCCAGGGTGAGCACACAGGCCACAGCTTGAGGTCATGGGAGGGATAGCTATCTGAAGCCCATTTGTGAGAAAAGTGTTTATGGCAAAGAAGTTTGCTGAATTTAGGGCTTAGGAATAATTAAAATAGTTCGAAGCTAAAGATTTAAGGATTGCTGTAGTGTTACAATATTCTACTATACCTTATAGAAATTAGGGACTTTAGAGATATTATTAGCTAGAAGCCTTTTCTAAGAAATAGTGAGCTTAGGATACTAGGGGCAAACAGGACATAGAAAGATAAGAAATAAATTGAGAAATGTGGTATGCAGCCCAGACATTAACATGAGTTACAGTGTATTCACAAGGACACATGAGAAAAAGTAGATAAGAGAATTGCTGAGGGAGGAACTCCTTTTGAGGGACAACAATGATTTTTGGAGAAAAACAAATCTGGGTCAATGGGAACTAAAAATATCAAACCTCTGACCTAAGGCTTTTGCAAAAGTATAAAAGAGAATCATAAGCTTGAAATAAACAGGCAATCAAAAAAAAAAAAAAAGAGAGAGAGAGAGAGAGAGAGAGAGAGGCTGCCTCAATTTCTCACTGACACCGCTCATCCCTTCAGGTTGAATTGTTGGCTCCTGGAACTGGACTCCAGCAGAAGGGAATGGTATACCACTTCAGTATTCTTGCCTTGAGAACCCCATGAACAGTATGAATAGTATAATAAGGCTTCTAAGTGATGCTAAGTAAATTCTTAGAAGTATAGTATTAGATTTAAAACACCTCAATGTTATTCACCATTTGTACTCAATACGTAGACGAGTCCTTGCCTCACAGAAATCAATAAGCAAATATCTCTTGAAAGAAAGAATATCAGCAAAAACAATGCTGTGCACTATGTTTGGATCACTGTGTTATGGAAACAAGACAGTCACAATGAACCAGACGTGGATATTTTACTCTGAACTACTACAGCTATCTAATATATATTCATCATCCCTGAAGTTTCTTGCACTAATTATTTATTATACGGGGTGTGCATGTAATCTGGAAACAGATGATAATACTTGTTTTTACAAATTGACCTTGTGTTGAATGGCATTATGGAAATGCATCTGTATTTCCCCATGTTAGAGACTTTCTGTAAATTCTGTACCTGGTAAGGGTCCCGGAAATAGAACTTACATTGTGTCACTCAGTGTAACACTGTGAAAGTAGTGTCTTTACCAGCTTGACAAGAGTGCTTTCTTTTTCATTCAGCCCAGGCTTCTCCTTCTAGTCCATTTCATGAAACTCTTACACATCTTCAAGTGTTTTCACAATGTCCTATGACATTTTTATAGTTGTTAACTATCTATGTCAAGAAGTCTAGTAAAGAAAATGACAACAGTGATTAAAGATAATGGTTTTAACTGTCTTAAGTGTTTTAAAGCACTATTTGAGTTATTATTTTTAATTAGTGTTTCACCTAAAGAAGACATAGTGATTATCTACTCCCTGGGAGAAAGGAAGACTATGAATAATTGAAATGCATGACTAATTATTGTCCACTTGTGTTGCTACATTCTATACAGCCATGCATTTGATTGTTAGCACTTGAAAACATCGACTATTCTAAAATTCAGTTCTTGGTTCTAGCCATTCGTGAGTATAGATATTAGCCAGAAATGGAATAATTCCAATTTGGTAAGAAGAAATGGTAGAAAAGGAAGAGGACAATTCACATAAATTCTATAGCCAGCTTCTAAATTTAGAGTTAACTTTGTAAGCATGCATGCATTCACCCTTCTGAGAATTATGCAGTGATCATCTGTTATTGATGCTGTATTCAGAGCTGAGGAGCAAGTAGAATCAAGTACACTTACTTACAGCATGCATTCTCAACATCAAGGATAAGACAGTCAAAGGAGCAAAATCTGGTCCTGTAGGAGACCAAAAAAAAAAAAAAGGTTTTCCTCTTTTTTATGTATAAGGCATAAGTACTCTTGCCTGGAAAATCCCATGGTCGGAGGAGCCTGGTAGGCTGCAGTCCATGGGGTCACTAAGAGTCAGACACGACTGAGCGACTTCACTTTGACTTTTCACTTTCATGCATTGGAGAAGGAAATGGCAATCCACTCCAGTTTTCTTGCCTGGAGAATCCCAGAGATGGGGAAGCCTGGTGGGCTGCCATCTATGGGGTCGCACAGAGCTGGACATGACTGAAGTGACTTAGCAGCAGCAGCATACATATAATACATAAATAGATATATATGTATTATCTGTGGTATTAAGGTTTCATGGGGTGGGGTGATTAGAAAAAGCAAATATCTAAAAAGGCTACATATGTGGGTGATGAAAAAAGAAGGTTGAGAAATGCTGACTTGAAAAAAGATGAAACATAAGAGTGACAGTTGGAATTCCAGAATTACTATTCTGAGTGGAAGGGAACTACAGAATGAAAATCTGGTTGGAAACGGGATAGAATTAGTGGGTGGTTGTAGAAGAGGCAATTTTTCTTGAAATTTTATTCTACTTGCATATTGTGGCAGCCAGACCCCTAAGCTTGAATTCCAAGATTCCTTGACACCTAGTGTACATGGTTGGTATAGTCCAATCCCCTTGAGTGTAAGCAGGGTATGTGAATATGATGGAATTTAATTTCATGATTAGATTACATGACAAGGGGGAAGGCATTTCGCAAATGAAATTAAGGTTCCAAATTAGTGGACTCTGAGTCGACCCAAAGAGGGATTATGCTCAGTGAACCTGCTCTAACTAGGTGAGTTTCTTAAAAGAGAATAAAGCATCAGAAATATCTCCCTGGTCTCCTTAAAGAAAACAAACAACTATTTCATGCACTGCCTATGAAAAGAGATGGCCTCAGGGACTGAGGGCTCCAGTCCTACAACAATAAGGAAATGAATTCTGCAAACATCCACATGAACTTAGGAAAGGACTCTGAGCTTCAGATGAAATAGCTCACAGCTAGATTGCAGTCTTTTAAGACCAGAGAAGCAGCAGCTAAACTGTGCCTAGACCCCAGATCCAAGGAAACTGTGAGAAAATAAGTAGTATTTTTTAAGCTGGTAAATTTGAAACAATTCCCACACAGCTCTAGAAAACTAATACACACTCATGTTCATTTTAAGTTACTCAGTCATGTCCAACTCTTTACAACCCTTTGGTCAGTAGCCTACCAGGCTCCTCTGTCCATGGAATTCTCCAGGCAAGAATACTGGAGTGGATTGCCATTTCCTCCTCCAGGGGATCTTCCTGACCCAGAGATCGAATACGTGACTCCTGCATTGCAGGTGGATTGCTTACCACGGAGTCATTGGGAAAGCCTTCTAATACACACTACAAGTACACTATTTTTATTATATTAATATATATTAATATATTTTATTTATTTTATTTATTATATTTTGAAGGTGATATTGGTACCAAAATTTACCTGCCACATTTGTGCTACTACTGACAGCAGAGTAATTTTATAGGAAAAAACTTGTTAAGTGAAGTTAACTATCATTTTTAAGTTAATTATCATTTTTAAGTATTTCCCAGGATGGACATTCTTTTTATGGTGATTTCAAATGGAGTTTTAATTGTCAAAATTCACACTACTTAAAATTTAAAACTAAATACACACCAATTGATGGGATTCCCTGGTAGCTCAGATGGTAAAGCGTCTGCCTACAACGTAGGAGACCTGGGTTTGATCCCTGGGTTGGGAAGATCCCCTGGACAAGGATATGGAAACCCACTTCAGTATTCCTGCCTGGAGAATTCCATGGACCAAGGAGCCTGGTAGTCTACAGTCCATGGGGTTGCAAAGAGTCAGACCCGACTGAGTGACTTCACTCACTCACTCACACACCAATTGATTTGTCTTTCCACCTAAGATAGGTATTATAAAGAATATTTGAGAGTGGAAAATTGTACCATCTCTACAACCAAGTTGCCTAACTCAAGATGAAATACTGCTTCAGTATGGGTCAAAACCGAGGACCCAGTTCTTTTTCCTACATGTTCCCACTCTAGTCCATTCTGGTGATGGTTTAAGCTATTCATTCAGAATCCAAAGTTCATCTGATTTATAATATTGCTTACCAGAAATTTTCACTTTAAGAGAAGTGAAGAAAAAATAAAAGGAAAGGTATAATGATATGCATGACTGAAATAAATAGATTCAACTTTGTTTAGTACTTTTATTTTAATGATAAATGTTAATTCTCCTAAAAAGGTTCTAGTCATGATGTTTACTTTATATTTCAACTTAAAACTGACACATCCTATAGTAGTGGCTCCTTCACAAGGTAAAAAATTGAGTCTGTATTCAATTTCAGATCTAATTATTGAGTATTGGTTAAGAGATTCTATGCTGGGGAGATTCTCTTTGAGTTATGAAGAAGTTTCTCTTAAAAAGTTTCAGCCCAGTGTGATGTAGAAAGAAAGCCCATATGCTATGTACTGAGAGAATCTATATACTTATCAAATTTAATAAATGTCTTTACCAAATATTACAGTTACTTCCTTTTCTCAAAAAATATATCTGTGTCCCTACATCCTCAATTCCTAAATTTCACATTATATTTCACACATTTTATACTCACTTCCCTAGTTTGAAAAATCCTTCTATTTCTATTTGAAGTTAACTCTAAAGAATTGAAAAAGATTCTTACATAAGCTGAGTGCATGGTACGTTTTAAGCTATTTATAACTCAAACATAGCAATGCTACTTGTAGCCCCTCTAGAAATCTCTTCTGTACAGATGCTTTGGCAGTATTGAGCTACCACAGTACATACTGTGTCCCTTTGAATCTAGGATAAGCAGGTTCAACATTCAGCACTTTGATATATGCCACTGTAGAGATATTTGAAGGTAAAAGTCTTATTCTATCAAGTCTCCATAAGGGACCACAGACTGTGGAACTGTAAGACTACAAACTGGAAAATTAGAATAAAGAACTCTGCCACTCTTGGTCTCCAGTTCATGAAATTGTATTGTATTTCCCCTTTCAGTTTACCCAAGCAGCTAGTTCCCAGAAAGTTCTCATGTATCACCTCTTCAAGTATTTATCCATGTTGGCAGCTCTTTTGGACTGGTCATCAAATGATGACTCCCAAGCTGTTTTCTTGAAATTTAACTTCAATGCTTGTAATAGACTGAATAATCGCCCTCGCAAAGATGTCTATATCCCTAATCCTTAAAACCGGTGAATGTTACTTATATGGCAAACAAACAAACATAAATATTTGGAGTTGGGGTTAAGATAAGAATTTTGAGATGAGAAAATTATCTAGGTGGGCCCAATGTAATCTCAAGGATTTTTGTAAGAGACAGGACAACACAGAAAAAGGTAATGTGATAATGGAAGCAGAGATTGAAGTGATTTAGCCAGGAGCCACACTAGCAGCCTCTGGACTCTATGAAGCAAGAAACCATCTTTGATGAAATTTTGATTCTATCCCAGGGAAGCCATGTCAAGCAACTTACCTATAAGAAGGTAAATGAATAAATTTATGTTGTTTTAAATCACTGTGCTGTGCTTAGTTGCTCAGTCGTGTCCAGCTCTTTGTGACCCCATGGACTATAGCCCCTCAGGCTCCTATGTCCATGGGAATTCTCCAGGCAAGAATACTGGAGTGGACTGCCATGCCTTCCTCCAGGTGATCTCCCCAACCCAAGTATTGAACCCAGGTTTCCCATATTGCAGGTAGATTCTTTACTAACTGAGCCATCAGGGAAGCCCTTTAAATCACCAAGTGCATGATAATTTGTTACATCAGCAATTGGAAATTAATATATTTTTCTTACTGTACATGTATTTGAAGAGGACAAATGTAATAACTTTAAGGTATGAAGTATTTATTTATTATGTTTATTTATTTACTTTGTTTGGCCATGTCAAGTCTTAGTTGCAGCATCCCTAATCAGGGATGGAACCTGGTTCCCCTGCATTGGGAGCATGGAGTCTTAGCCACTGGACCACCAGGGAAGTACAGGGTATGAAGTATTTAAATTTCTTGTGAGGTTAATTTTTCATAAGCATATATCAAAGCTCATAAACTTTAAAAAGTAACTGATATAATTTTTCAGTGTAATCATATGAAGTAGCTGTTATTTTAATCTGCATATTGACATACTTAACCAATAACAGTAAGACATTTGACCTCAGAACTGATATCCTTGACAACTGACACTATACTGTCTATATGAAACTCTACTTAACTTCGCCAAAATCTTCTCCTAAAATCTTAACAGAAATTCTATTAAAAAATCAGCCATACATTAATGGCTCAAGTAACTCAAACAGTGGCTCTGTACCATCCCAGCAGGGTGGGATGGGGAGTGAGGTGTGAGGGAGGTTCAAAAGGGAGAGGATATGGCTGATTCACGTTGAGGTTTGACAGAAAACAGCAAAATTCTGTAAAGCAATTATCCTTCAATAAAAAATAAAGTAATTAAAAAGAATCAATCATACATTATTTGAAAGAACTAAGATAGAAAATGAAAACAGTAATGGAAGAAACATAATTCAGCAAAGAATGTGAAATATGTGAATATGGCACCTTTCTGTCACACAATGTGAAACTCAATGTTTACCTCAGATAGGACTTGAACCCATGTGGTCATGACTCAAACCCAGCCAAAATCTACAGAGCCTGGTTTCAGGACCTAATGGAGTTGAAGTTCTTGACATTTCATTGCAGAAAGAATTCAGTGATAGGCAAAGTGATATGTAAGAAGTGGATTTATTCAGAGAGAAACACTCCACAGAGAGTGTGGGCCAACACAGAGAATGAATGCCACCTCAAACTGTGGTGTGGTTAGCTTTTATGGGCTGGGTAATTTCATAGGCTAATGAGTGGGAGGATTATTCCAATCATTTAGGTGAAGAGGTGAGATTTCCAGGAATTAGGCCACTGCCCACTGTTTGGTATTTGATGGTCAAATACCAAATACCTTGGGACTGTCATGGCACCTCTGGGTGTTTCATTTAGCTTGTTGATGTGTTACAATGAGTGTATACTGAGGATCAAGGTCTAGTTGAAGTTGACTTGTCTGTCGTCTTGTTGTTCAGTTGCTAAATCATGTCTAAATCTTTGGGACCCAATGGACTGCAGCACAACAGGATTGCTTGTCCTTCACTATCACCCAGAGTTTGCTCAAATTAATGTCCATTGAGTTGGTGATGCTATCTTACCATCTTATCCTGTCGCCTCCTTCTCCTTCTGCCCTCAATCTTTCCCAGTATTAGGGTCTTTTCCAATGAATGAGCTCTTCACATACGATGGTCAAAGTATTGGAGCTTTAGCATGAGTCCGTTCAATAAATATACAGAGTTGATTTCCTTTAGGATTGACTAGTTCAGTCTCCTCACTTTCCAAGGGACTCTCAAGAGTCTTTTCCAGCACAATTTGAAAGCAACAATTATTTGGGACTCAGCTTTCTTTATGGTTGAAATCTCTTATCTGTACATGTCTGGCACCTTGGAATACTTGATTCTAATCAGTTTATGTTGTATCCTCAAGCTAAGTCATTTTCCAAAGGTTGTGCCCTTCTTCCCTCTTGTTTCAAAAGCAAAAAGTTCTGTGGAGCACTTAGCTTTAGAGTGACACACAGGTGACTATCTAAGACTGATATGGTCATGAGTCAAATTTCTTCATTTTTTGGTTTTGCACTCTTTTCTCATGGATTCCCTACATGTTTCTTCACTCTATGGAGATCCATTACTCAATATTCATTTAACAAATATTTATGGAACATTCCAAGTTTTAGAGTTAGAAACTCTAATAGTAAATACATATTCTTGAAAGTATTTTTATTACAAACGTGGTAAGGATTAT
>SJYQ01007138.1:44347-61016 GCA_006410935.1 Redunca redunca
TATACTCAAATTATTATAACTATGATTTTTCTCAAATACAAAGGTACTCTGCAATGTTATTCCTGCTTTCCAATGTTATCAGAAATCCATATTAAATGTGAGAAGTTAGTCCTATGGGCAAGACAATAGTAACTGGTTAAAAATAGTAACATGGTATTCCAAAAACATTATCATTACTGCCACAACTCTCTTCTCTCCAAATCTACTCTTTTAATTACTGAACGTCTTGTCATTTCTCTCCCTGGCCCCATTTTTCCCCAATGGTCTATCTAAAACTGTACCTCCCACATGTCCTTTTTATACTCTGATATACTCTGGCTTGTTTCACCACTAGAGTCATTTTTGTCTCAAGAATTAGAATGCCAACATGTAAATGTTCCACTGTAACTGGAATTTCAGGCTTTCTGGGTTATTTTTTAAATGGTTCTGATTCTCAGCTCACCAGCTTATCACTTCTGCTTGTGCTACTTACTGTTAATGATGTAGACACACACTAAAATTTATTTCTGTCCTTATTATACATCATTTAGCAGAGAAAATTCCAGTAAAATATGCAAAGTCCAAAATGACAGGTGGAATATGATTTCATAGGCCTCTTGAAATTATGTGGGCAATATTAACATTTTCTGGCTGCATACTGTCCAGATTATCTTTATTGAACAGGAGCATTTTCTTCTGTAGTTGATTTTTGTTACTCAATTGTCCTTCAGCTGTAGTATTAGTATTAACAACCATAAATATCTTAGCTACAAGATGTTTGCTTGCTTTTGTTGGGGTTTTAAAGTTTGAGAGTTTATGCCTTTGTTTACTAAAAATATAAGTTGTAGTTTCAATAGATGTTATTATTACCATGCTATTAAAGTCATCAGGCAACATTCTTATTAATTTATTTTTATTCCCTCCAATTTATCTTCCCCTATTTTGTAGCAGATCCTTCTATCTTAGTAAAGTATTTAAAGTGGGTTCTGCTATATTTACCATGATTACAGAAATAGAAAATGCAATAATTATTGTAAAAAGGTTAAAGTCAGTCCATGGTGGCTAATATTGTGGGCCCTGGTTATAAACACCAAAAATCAATTTAGCTGAGAAAGAAAAGCTGGAATTTAAAGTAAGCTGTTGCTATGGGCTGTCTCCCAATTAAAGTAGCTCAGTGCATCTTCAAAACAGAATAGTTAAGGGATTTTGGGTTAGGAAAAAATTAAGTGCTCCGGATATCTTTTGTAAAAATAAATTTAATTTTCCTTTCTTAGTTAAAAAGCTATTTTATCTCAGATATATCAAACAGCAGGCTAAAGTGAATACTTCAATTTATTTTGGCAACATTTCATTTTCAAGTGAGGAACTTAACTTCAAGTTATTTTCTGACTACTAAGTAGGAGACTGTCTTTTTTATAAGTGAAAATTTTCATTAGATGGTGATTGCAACCATGAAATTAAAAGACTCTTACTCCTTGGAAGAAAAGTTATGACCAACCTAGATAGCATATTCAAAAGCAAAGACATTACTCTGATGACTAAAGTCCACCTGGTCAAGGCTATGGTTTTTCCAGTAGTCATGTATGGATGTGAGAGTTGGACTGTGAAGGAGGCTGAGTGCTGAAGAATTGATGCTTTTGAACTGTGGTGTTGGAGAAGACTCTTGAGAGTCCCTTGGACTGCAAGGAGATCCAGCTAGTCCATTCTGAAGGAGATCAACCCTGGGATTTCTTTGGAGGGAATGATTCTGAAGCAGAAACTCCTGTACTTTGGGCACCTCATGCAAAGAGTTGACTCATTGGAAAAGACTCTGATTCTGAAAGGGATTGGGGGAAGGAGGAGAAGGGGATGACAGAAGATGAGATGGCTGGATGGCATCACTGACTCGATGGACATGAATCTGAGTGAACTCCGGGAGATGGTGATGGACAGGGAGGCCTGGCGTGCTGCGATTCATGGGGTCACAAAGAGTTGGACATGACTGAGCAACTGAACTGAACTGAAGTGAACCATGTAAATTATCATAGGCTCATAATGCTAAAGACTATTTTCTACAGAATGATTTCTCAAATGCTTTGGTATTACTGCACAGAATGTATGCATGCTCAGACTCTCAGTTGAGTCTGATTCTTTGTGACTGCCATGGACTGTAGCCTGCCAGGCTCCTCTGTCCATGTGATTCTCCAGGCAAGAATACTGGAGTGGGTTGCCATTTCCTCCTCCAGGGGATCTTCTCAACCCAGGGATCAAACCCATGTCTCCTGAGTCTCCTGCATTGGCAGGTGGATTCTTTACCACTGAGCCACCTGGGAAGCTCACTGNTAAGCTCCTCCCTCCATGGGATTCTCCAGGCAAGAGTACTGGAGTGGGTTGCCATTTCCTTCTCCAATATATATATATGACTATAATTACTGTATTATTTTATAAGTAATAAAATACACTAGTTTTATAATGAATAAAATTTTAAAATGTATTCAAAGAGATAGAGCATATTCTAAGAAATAAAATATGACTTTCAAATTTATTTTCAAAACTGAGGAAAATGTATTCAAAGAGATAGAGCATATTCTAAGAAATAAAATATGACTTTCAAATTTATTTTCAAAACTGAGGTAAAATATGGAAAATTGGTTTTATTCATTTTAATATTGAAGAAGCTGAAGTTCAACTTATTTAAGTACTCTGTCTTAGGGCCAAACAGTTGTTTGCAGAGATAACAATTTTAGAATTGAATATTTGAAAGTCTCCATGTTAGTTGCTCAGTTGTGTCAGACAATTTGCAGCCACATGGACTGCAATTCATCTGGCTCCCCTGTCCATGGAGTTCTCCAGGTAAGAATACTGGAGTGGGTAATCATTCCCTTCTGTAGGGGATCTTCTCTATCCAGGGATCGAACTCACATCTCCTGCACTGGCAGGTGGATTCTTCATTGCATGAGCTACCAATAAGTCTCTAAGAGATGGCAAATCACATTTTCTTCTCCTTGGTTTGAAATAAAAAGTATATAAAATCAGAATGCTTCACAATTTATTACTAGTCTGTCACTTTTCATATAAAATGATGTATTAAAATCTACAGGCCTTCTACATTTGAAGAGTAATTGTCATTTTATATGTATATTCTTGTCTTCACTCTTGAGTTATTAACTCCTTCAGAAAAAAAAACCTTTTAATGTACACTTATTTATTTAAATGATACTTTTGTTTTCTCTTTTTTCTTTAGTTTGAGCTAGATGCTAGGGATAATAAATTCTTGCCTTGTGGATTTGGGCCAGCTCGAAACAGAAGCAGCAATTAATTAAGCTTCTAAATATTTTTTTCTAATACCCTAAATATATTCAAGGAATTCTCACTGAGGATCAAAAGAATGAAAGAATATTTAGAAACTGAGAAGGAAGTAGATTTTTTCCAAAAACCCATGAAGGTCACAGTAGTCTAAGGCTTCATTTCTATTTCTTTCCTGACCATCTTATTAAAATTGCTTACAGTGTTTCTCTCCTCATCCTCCCATTTATTTCCCATAAAAGCAATTACCTTCAAACATACTATATAATTTACTCATTTGCCCCATTTCTTGTAATAGTCTACCTTCTTCCTCCAAAAAGCAAGTTCCAGGAAAGTAGGACTTTTTTGTTTGTTTGTTTGGTTTTGCTTATTGTTGTTTTATATTTCATGTACCTGTAAAAGATGATTACATTTTGAAAATGATGATTAGCAAAGCAAAGTAAAATAAGAAATGTTAAAATATCTGGAATTTTCTGACTTGAGAGTGGGCAAGTAAAAGAAAGACAAATAAAACTCAGATACAAAATTTAATTTAGCAAATTTTATAGAGGTGTATGAATTGTATCCAGTTATTTTATGAATCAATAAATAACTCTGAGTTTTTAATTAATTGCCTAATGGGTGACATAGATGTAGTGCATGAATATTGTAACAGGTGACATTACACTGATTAACAGGATAATTAAAGAATGTTAATAGTCACAGTGCATGAAAATGATTAACATTCGCTGATTCATCCCTTTATGTGAAAAGTAGAAATGTAGCAAAGCTGCTTTATTCAGAAGATCAAAAGAGAAAAAGGTCTATTTTTGTCAGAAATTAAAATAAATTCATTTTATATGTAGTTTCTTTTTTATGAATATGCATTTTTTAAACAGAAGGAAAAAATAATTTGAGTTTTTTTAAAATTGTGCTAGATCAAGTTTTTAAACTCAAACTGGGACTCTGTAATAACCTAGAGGATTGGAAATGGGTGGGAGTTGCAAGGGAGATTCAAGAGGGAGGGGACATATGTACATCCATGTTTAATTCATATTGATGTATGACAGAAATCAAACCACTATTGCAAACCAATCATCAGTCAGTTGAAAATAAATGTTAGAAAAAAACCTATAAATGGCCAGTCTAAATATTATGTATCTACACGGAGTGAACACATAAAAAAGAATGCAATTACCTGTTTATTGCAACTCATTTTTGAGTGTTTTCTTTTTAAAATACACCTGAATATAATGAAAGTTGAACAAGGTGGTGATAACCTGCTTTTCACTATTCTACTTCAAATTAGTCCACAGAGAATAAAAAAAAAAAACTTCTCAACCTGTCAGAATCTAAAGGTATATCTTTATATCTTCATTCATCTCTAGTTACTTTTTCCTATTTAAACTCCTATCTGGCACAGTGAAAAAGAATAATATTCTAAGTCCAGTCACTGTACTTCCTCTTTTACATTTTCATCTTCTTGACCTTAGGAAGACATTTCAGAATAGTGAAAAAGTACAAGATCTTGGAGGGTGCTATGACTCCAGCTCATTCATTAACTCTATCTAGTAAACAGGGAAAGCTGGTAAACATTTCTGAGGACTATTTTTTGTTTTTTGAAAAAGATGGATAAACAAAGAACTTAGCTAATTTTTTGACATTAAAAAACACATACAAATTTCTAATTACATGTTATTTATTCATTAAATAATATCATTCATGCTTAATTTCCCCAGTCCCCAATTCCAATAACTAACAATACCCTTGCTTTTCTTTTTCTGCTGGATCCATAAATGCAATTAGTGTTAACTAGATTTTTAGGATTCATTCTTCTCTAGGGGATGTTTTCCTTTTAATAATTCTAAAAGGATATATTAAAACAAATAAATATGCTTTCATAGAATAGAGATGTTAGCAGATGATTTAGGAATGACAGCAATAATACTCACATTATATAGACAATTACCATATTCTGCACATAAATCAGATAATATTTGTTGTATGCTTTCCCTTTTTATTTTAACTTATTTTAGTTTATTCACTGACTTTCATAAATCATTCTTTTGGGGACTGAGACTGAATGATCAGTAAGCATATTTAGTAGAATTAAACACTTATTAACAAAATGTTAATTGAGTATATATTACATGCGTGACATATTTCTAGGTAAATGAAATATAAATATAAGGAAAAAATAGACACAGATACATTTTCCTTAGAAACCTACATACCACAGAAAAAATGAAAAAACATTGAATTTAGTTTAAGTCAGTTTATTATTGTGAGATTTAAAGATCCCATCTATCTAATCACAAGATGCTGGATGGCATCATGGACTCGATGGACCTGAGTCTGAGTGAACTCCAGGAGATGGTGATGGACAGGGAGGCCTGGCGTCCTGCGATTCATGGGGTCGCAAAGAGTCAGACACGACTGAGCAACTGAACTGAACTGAACTGAAGTATATATATGTAAAACAGAAAGAAATGACAACCCACTCCAGTAATCTTGACTGGAAAATTCCATGGACAGAGAAGACTGGAAGGTTACAGTCCATGCAGTCACAAATAGTCTAACACTAACACACACACACACACACACACACACACACACACACACACACATATACATAACATTTATACCAGATGCCAATAAATCTAGTTAGAAGGAAACAGCTAAAATGTTTAGCCAATTACCAAGGACAGAATCTAGGCTAGCATAAGCATTTAAAATTCACGCTTGCTTCAGGCTCTTCTCTACAAGCCTCTAGACGTACACACACAGACAGACAGACAGACACACACACACGTGCACAAGATAAGAGTCAAAGCCAGAGACTGGAGAATGCTTCCCTTGTGGTTCAGGACTCAAAGAGAAGAATGACAACTGCTGTAGAGACATTTGAGGTCATGCAGACCTCTTCTCTCCAATTCCCTTGTGGAAAATGGCCTTAAGCTGCAGTGGGAAGAGAGCTGAGCCTCATTACCAACCGGAGACAGGTAACACACTACAGCCAGGACCAGGCCATACCACTAAGACCCTCTTTCTGCTGGGAGCAGAGGGACAAAAATCACTGAGAAAATATCATCCAGGAGACAAAGGGACACAGCAGCTAACATTCACGCTGAACCATAACAGCAGATCAGCACTCCCAAGAAAAGGTTAGTGAGAATTAAATATAAAGGACTGCAGTTGACCATAACGGAGGGAGAAGAGTAAGGAGAACCACACACTCTAAATTGTAAGGTAAAAGAAAGGACATAATCTGGTTACGAAGAAAATATTTGTAGATCAGATTCCATATAACCACAAGGCAATGCTGTTGTTACTCAGTTGCTAAGTCATGTCTGACTCTTTGTGACCCCAGGAACTGCAGCACACCAGGCTCCCCTCTCCTTCACTGTCTCCCAGATTTGCTTAAATTCATGTCCATTTAGTCACTGATGTTATCTAACAGTAATGTTATCTAACAGTAACAGTTAGAGGAATTTAAAACTGTGGATCATTGAGAGTAACTGAAGCAACAACAAATGCCAAACCTGGATCACGTTCTCAATGACTCAAAATCCACACTTAAAAGAAAATGCATGCTTATTTCTGGGAATAAATAATATTAATATTTATTTCATTTTATTGTCAAACATAAATGTCTGGCATTCAACTAATAATGATGAGGCCTAAAAAGAACAAGTAATCATACTTCTAGGAAGATGGTCTCCACAAATAATCAGCAAAGTTGAATCATTTTATGAACAATAAATTTTTAATAGATAGTTTTAGGTGCCAGCCCTGGAAAATCCCATGGACGGAGGAGCCTGGTAGGCTGCAGTACATGGGGTCGCTGAGTTGGACACGACTGAGCGACTTCACTTTCCCTTTTCCCTTTCATGCATTGGAGAACCCACTCCAGTGTTCTTGCCTGGAGAATCCCAGGGATGGGGGAGACTGGTGGACTGCCATCTATGGGATGGGGTCGCACAGAGTCAGACATGATTGAAATGACTTAGCAGCAGCAGCAGCATGTCTCACTCACCCTCTTAGCTTCCAAATTTTTTCAGGATTGCTTCTCGAATGCTGATGTGAGAACCTCAGTGGTCATTTTTGCACCTCAGGAATGTCTGCACAAGCCAAGAAAAAAAAAAAAAATTAGCCAGGACAAATCATTTGATATAACTAAAACATTCCTGTTGTTTTTTGGTTCAGTTCAGTTCAGTTCAGTCTCTCAGTTATGTCTGACTCTTTGCAGCCCCATGGACTGCAGCATTCCAGGCCTCCCTGGCCATCACCAATGCCCAGAGTTTACTCAAACTCATGTCCACTGAGTCAGTGATGATATTCAACCATCTCATCTTTTGTCATCCCCTTTCACTCCCACCTTCAATATTTCCTAGCATCAGTTTATTTTCAAATGAGTCAGTTCTTTGCATCAGGTGGCCAAAGCATTAGAGTTTCAGCTTCAAAATCAGTCCTTCCTTTGAATATTTGGGACTGACTGCTTTTAGGATGGACTGGTTGGATCTCCTTTCAGTCCAAGGGACTCTCAAGAGTCTTTTCCAACAGCAGAGTTTAAATGTATCAATACTTCAGTGCTCAGCTTTCTTTATAGTCCAACTCTCAACATTGATACATGACTACTGGAAAAACCATAGCCTTGACTAAGTGGACTTTTGCTGGAAAAAATAATGTTTCTGCTTTTTAATATGCTGTCTCAGTTCAGTTCAGTTCAGTTCAGTCGCTCAGTTGTGTCTGACTCTTTGCGACCCCATGAATCACAGCACGCCAGGCCTCCCTGTCCATCACCAACTCCCGGAGTTCACTCAGACTCATGTCCATCGAGTCAGTGATGTCATCCAGCCATCTCATCTCTGTCGTCCCCTTCTCTTCCTGCCCCCAATCCCTCCCAGCATCAGAGTCTTTTCCAATGAGTCAACGCTTCGCACGAGGTGGCCAAAGTACTGGAGTTTCAGCTTCAGCATCATTCCTTCCAAAGAAATCCCAGGACTGATCTCCTTCAGAATGGACTGGTTGGATCTCCTTGCAGTCCAAGGGACTCTCAAGAGTCTTCTCCAACACCACATTTCAAAAGCATTAATTCTTCAGCGCTCAGCCTTCTTCACCGTCCAACTCTCACATCCATACATGACCACAGGAAAAACCATAGCCTTGACTAGATGGACCTTCATCGGCAAAGTAATGTCTCTGCTTTTGAATATGCTGTCTAGGTTGGTCATAACTTTTCTTCCAAGCAGTAAGCGTCTTTTAATTTCATGGCTGCAGTCACCATCTGCAGTGATTTTGGAGCCCCAAAAAATAAAGTCTGACACTGTTTCCACTGTTTCCCCATCTATTTCCCATGAAGTGATGGAACCAGATGCCATGATCTTTGTTTTCTGAATGCTGAGCTTTAAGTCAACTTTTCCGCTCTCCTGTTTCACTTTCATCAAGAGGCTTTTTAGTTCTTCTTCAATTTCTGCTGTAAGTGTAGTGTCATTTGCATATCTGAGGTTAGTGCTATTTCTCCCAGCACTCTTGATTCCAGCCTGTGCTTAATCCAGCCCAACATCTCATGATGTACTCTGCATATAAGTTAAATAAGCAGGGTGACAATATACAGCTTTGATGTACTCCTTTCCCTATTTGGAGCCAGTCTGTTGTTCCATGTCCAGTTGTAAATGTTGCTTCCTGACCTGCATACAGATTTCTCAAGAAGCAGGTCAGGTGGTCTGGTATTCCCATCTCTTTCAGAATTTTCCACAGTTTGTGGTGATCCACACAGTAAAAGGCTTTGGCATAGTCAATAAATCAGAAATTGATGTTTTTTGGAACTCTGTTGCTTTTTCAATAATCCAGCGAATGTTGGCAATTTGATCTCTCATTGTTTTTGTGTTTTAGTTCCTAAGTCATGTCTTACTCTAGGTGACACCATGAGCTATATCCTGCCAGGCTCTTCTATCCATGGGATTTCCAGACAAGAATACTGGAGAGTGTTGCTATTTACTTCCCAAGGGAATCTTCCAGATCCAAGTATTGAATCCACGCCCCTGCTTTGGCAGGCAGACTCTTTACCACCGAGTCACTTTACCTCTGGTAACCATGAATAAAATGAAAAAGCTACATCCAGAATAGAAAATGTAGAAAACGTCTGCAAAACATATATCTGAGAAACAATTAACATGAAAAAATATAAGGAACTCCTACAACTCAATAACAAAAAGACAAATAATCAGATTTGAAAAGGGGCTAAAAACCTGAATAGACATTTTCCCAAAAATAGACATATTAATGGCTGACCTGTGTATGAAAAGGAGCTCAACATTAATTACCAGGTAAATGCAAATAAAAACTTCAATGAGAAATAACCTCACATCTGTTAAAATAGTCTTTATCAAAAAAACAAACGATTTCAAGAATTGGAGAGAATATGCAGACGAGGGAATCCTCATTATTTTCTAAAAATGAACATAAGATAATGGAAGGCTTGTAGAATAGTATTTTATACGATGGTGTGATCAGTCACCTAGAACCAGATATCCTGGAATGTGAAGTCAAGTGGGCCTTAGGAAGCATCACTATGAACAAAGCTAGTGGGAGTGATGGAATTCCATTGAGCTATTTCAAATCCTAAAAGATGGTGCTGTGAAAGTGCTGCACTCAATATGCCAGCAAATTTGGAAACTCAGCAGTGGCCACAGGACTGGAAAAGGTCAGTTTTCATTCTAATCCCAAAGAAAGGCAATGCTGAATGATGCTCAAACTACCACACAATAGCACTCATCTTACAAGCTAGTGAAGTAATGCCTAAAATTCTCCAAGCCAGGCTTCAGCAATATGTGAAACGTGAAGTTCCTGATGTTCAAGCTAGTTTTAGAAAAGGCAGAGGAAGTAGAGATCAAATTTCCAACATCTCCTGTATCATCAAAAAAGCAATAGAGTTCAAGAAAAACATCTATTTCTGCTTTATTGACTATGCCAAAGCCTTTGACTATGTGGATCACAATAAACTTTGGAAAATTCTGAAAGAGATGGGCATACCAGACCACCTGACCTGCTTCTTGAGAAACCTGTATGCAGGTTAGGAAGCAACATTTACAACTGGACATGGAACAACAGACTGGCTCCAAATAGGGAAAGGAGTACATCAAAGCTGTATATTGTCACCCTGCTTATTTAACTTATATGCAGAGTACATCATGAGAAACACTGGGCTAGAGGAGGCACAAGCTAGCATCAAGATTTCTGGGACAAGTATCAATAACATCAGATATGCAGATGATACCACCCTTATGGCAGAAATTGAAGAAGAACTAAAAAGCCTCTTGATGAAAGTGAAAGAGGATAGTGAAGAAGTTGGCTTAGTGCTCAACATTCAGAAAATGAAGATCATGGCATCTGGTCCCATCACTTCATGAGAAATAAATGGGGAAACAGTGGCTGACTTTATTTTTCTGGTTTCTAAAATCACTACTGCAGATGGTGGCTGCAGCAGTGAAATTAAAAGATGGTTACTCCTTAGAAGCAACGTTATGACCAACCTAGACAGCATATTAAAAAGCAAAGGCATTACTTTGCCAACAAAGGTCCATTTAGTCAAGGCTACGGTTTTTCCAGTAGTCACGTATGAATGTGAAATTTGGAGTATAAAGAAAGCTGAGCGCTGAAGAATTGTTGCTTTTGAACTGTGGTGTTGGAGAAGACTCTTGAGAGTCCCTTGGACTGCAATGAGATCCAACCAGTCCATCCTAAAGGACATCAGTCCTGGGTTGTTCACTGGAAGGATTGATGTTGAAGCTGCAACTCCATTACTCTGGCCACCTGATGCGAAGAAGTGACTCATTTCAAAAGACCCTGATGCTGTGAAAAATTGAGAGCAGGGTGAGAAGGGGACGACAGAGGATGAGATGGCTGGATGGCATCACCGACTTGGTGGACATGGTTTTGGGTGGACTCTGGGAGTTGGTGATGGACAGGGAGCCCTGGAATGCTGTGATTCATGGGGTCACAAAGAGTTGGACATGACCGAGCAACTGAACTGAACTGAATACATTTATAAATATTGTTCCTTCTTAGGTTTAATTCTTATTTTTAGATTCATATAATGCTTGCCTAAGGTTTAAAATCATTGCAGCATTATTGTCCTTCTTAGTTGTAGAATTGTAAAATATTTTATAGAGTATCTATACTGTTATCAAAAACAGATTTTGACAGAATATATGTGTTTATCATGTTATTTCCAGTTTTTCTATAAAATTTTATAAATGCAATTGGAGATTGCTTTATTTGTGCTGAGATATTATTGCATTCAGTTCTTTGTGAGTAGGTCAAATAACCTCATGGGGCTTAGTCTGGACATCAGCTGTTAATGTTTACACATAAAATGCAAAGTGCAAAATAGAAATTAATTCAGTTTAGCAGAGGACTGATCATAAATGATACAAAAGCCAAAAAGAAAAAAAAATTACAAGGCTTTATCTTCAACCATATTTTTTCACTTCAAATCTGAATCTGAGATTTTTCTCTCCCACCTTTATCAAGTTGATCCAATTTTATTCACAATAGTGTTTATTATTTCCAAAAGATATTTTAATTTATTATATTATATACTATAATTTCCTTATAATAGATAAGGAAACAGTTGAATAACCTCCCTGGAATGATAAGGTCAGATATATGCCTAGTTACATTAATTAACCCTGGGTATGGAAAAAGCCCTCCACCTAAATCATTCCATCCTTATTCTGTAACTAAATTCTCACAACTAGTCATTTTTAAGAATGAGAGTACAGTGGTGCTGGTGGTGGTTTAGTCGCTAAATCATGTCTGACTCTTGCAATCCCAAGGACTGTAGTCTGCCAGGCTCCTCTGTCCTTGCGTGTTCTCCTGGCAAGAATACTGGAGTGGGTTGTGATTTCCTGCTCCAGAAGATATAGTAGTTGCCACTTAATATAGTATTTGGGACCAGTTATCTGTTTTATAATCATATTTGATACTTTAATAAGATCATTCAACCTCTCCCTACACAAAATGAGAATGCATGGGAAACTTTGGGAGAATTTTGATAAAATAAGAAAGAGGCCTTTATTCCAAAAGATTTAAATTTTCCCACACTGAAATATTAGGAAAATTTTTGAGAAGTTGAGAAACAGTAGTTTACTAGAAATCAGAATGAGTTTACTATGACATGCAAAATCACCTGCATTTCATGAAAGTTTAGAAGCTCTTGACTTATTTAATATTTGCTATTTTCACTTTCATGCATTGGAGAAGGAAATAGCATCCCACTCCAGTGTTCTTGCCTGGAGAATCCCAGGGACGGGGGAGCCTGTTGGGCTGCTGTCTGTGGGATCACACAGAGTCGGACATGACTGAAGCAACTTAGCAGCAGCAGCAGCAGCATAGTGAACCAGAGCATAAAAGTGCCACATATTGTGGATGTAATTGCAAGTATAAGAACTTAAATTTTTCATTTTGATAAAAAAGAAAACAACATTCTCCTCTACACAGGTCATTGAAGATATTTCAACAATAACAATTTAAACTCTCACAATCACAGGAAAATTTATGAATTCTTTCCATTTTATTCTTTATTTTTTCTACCTTTCATTAGTCATTGGTGGTTCATTTTCAAAGTAGAATGGATTTTTGCTGGTACAGTCATTAATTCAACAGATTCTAAAATACAGAAAATTGCTTTTATGTAGAAATAAGTTGATACAGTAGTTCAGGCACATAATTAATATACAAATGTCTGCTGATTTATCTAAACATTTAGCAACGTATAAAATATATATATATAAAGCTGTTTGGCTGTAAAAATTGTAAATTTCCTGCTCCAAGCAAATCTTTGCAACCAAATTAAAACAAATATACTAGAAAAATTGCCGAGAGGCTTTTAAGTTTGCTGCTACTAAAATATTCCTATTTAATTACTAAATAATATGCCCAGTTTATTGAGATTTGTAATGTCATGATTGGTTTATTTGCTATTTATAAGCAATCTTTTTTGTTAAAAGGTGCCATCTTCTCTACGTGGATATAAAACCATTTTAGTTTTGTTTTAGGTGTTAATATTGGCAACTTTGCACGGAAAACTGGATATAAAGTGTTAATTTACATAAAAACTCCTCTTTGTTTTTTAGTTNAAAAAAGATGGGAACATCAAACCATCTTACCTGCCTCCTGAGATATTTGTATGCAGGTCAAGAAGCAACAGTTAAGAACCAGACATGGAAGAGACTGGTTCCAAATTGGGAAAGGAGTACATCAAGGCTATATATTGTCACCGTGAATATTTAACTTATATGCAGAGTACATCATACAAAATGCTGGGCTGGATGAAGCACAAGCCACAGTCAAGATTGCTGGGTGAAATATCAAAAACCTCAGTTAGGCAGATGATACCACACTCATGGCAGAAAGCAAATAAGATTCAAAGAGCCTCTTGATGAAATGTAAAAGGGGAAAATGAAAAAGCTGGCTTAAAACTCAACATTCAAAAATCTAAGATGATGGCATCTGCTCCCATCACTCCATGGCAAATAGATGGAGGCACAATGGAAAAAGTGACAGACTTTATTTTCTTGGGCTCAAAAGTCACTGCAGAAGATGACTGCAGCTGTGAAATTAAAAGATGCTTGCTTTTTGGGAAAAAAGCTATGACCAACCTAGACAGTGGGTTAAAAAGCAGAAATATGACTTTACCAACAAATGTGTGTCTAGTCAAAGCTATGGTTTTTCCAGTAGTCACATATGAATGTAAGAGTTGGACCATAAAGAAAGTTGAGTGCCGGAGAACTGATGCTTTTGAACTGTGGTGTTGAAGAAAAGTCTTCAGAGTCTTGAGAGTTCAGAGTAGGAGAGTCTCTTGGACTGCAAGGAGATCAGACCAGTCTATCTTAAAGGAAATGAATCCTGAATTTTCAATGGAAGGATTGATGCTGAAGTTGAAGCTCCAAAACTTTGGCTACCTGATGCGAAGAGCTGACTCATTAGAAAAGACCCTGATGCTGGGAAAGACTGAAGGTGAGAGGAGAAGGGGACGACAGAGAATGAGATGGCTGGATGGCATCACTAATGCAATGGGAATGAGTTTGAATGAGCTCCAGGAGATGGTGAAGGACAGGAAAACTTGGTGTGCTACAGTCCATGGGGTCACAGAGAGTTGGACACGACTGAATGACTGAACAGCAATGACAGCACTGTTATTCTCCCTGCCACATTAAGTAACTATAGTATGAAAAAGTGAAAGTGTTAGTTGCTCAGTCATGTCCAGCTTGGACAGTAGCCCACCAGGCTCCTCTGTCCATGGAATTCTCCAGGTAAGAATCCTTGAATGGGTAGCCATTTTTTTCTTCAGGTAATCTTCAGATATACCTGAGATTACCTGCCCAGAGATTGAACTCGGGTCTCCTGAATTGCAGGCAGATTCTTTGCCATATAAGCCACCATATAGAAGATATAATATGGCCTTAAATGTTATGATGTGATGGCAAAAACAGGAATTAATATGTGTGAGGAAAGGCAGAGGAACAAATGTCCTTATGTAAAGAAGAGTTGAGGGTAAATCATATTGGGTTAGATGATATTACTGCATGTTTAGAGATATTTTTGACCATAATTTGGGGAATAATGGTAACTTTTAATGTTTACTCTTAATTTTAATTCAGCCTAAATTGAATTCAAATTTATTTTATTTAATATTTTTTCTAGGAGCTAATATTTTTTACCTTCCATTATGCTACATTTCATGATACATTTAGCAGGATTGTTAATTTGTCCTTCTTTTTACCATAAAAAAGTTCTACTTGGCTATGTCATCCAGTTAATATGTATAATTAAGAAATGTTTTATTAATTTGATCTAATAAAATAAGCAGATGCTAGACAAGAAAGAAAATACAAAATGTATCCTTGCTGTCAAAAATGAGGAAGGTTCTTATTAATCTGGAAACATTTCAGTATCTGACTGAAACATTTCAGTGACCATGGGTAAAGCTAAAATGTCCTAAAATGCTAATTGCCATTCAGTCGCTCAGTCATGTCTGACTCTTTGGGACCCTATGGACTGCAGAACACCAGGCTTCCCTGTCCTTCATCATCTCCTGGAGCTTGCTCAAACTTATGTCCATTGAGTTGATGATGGCATCCAAACATCTTGTCCTCTGTTATCCCCTTCTCCTCCTGCCTCAGTCTTTCAAGTATCAGGGTCTTTTCTAATGAGTCAGGTCTTCATGTCAGGTAGCCAAAGTATTGGAGCTGCAGCTTTAGCATCAGTCCTTTCAATGAATATCTGGGATTTATTTCCTTTACTATTGACTGGTTTGATCTCTTTGCACTCCAAAGGACTCTCAAGAGTCTTTCAACACCATAGTTCAAAAACATCAAATCTTTGGGACTCAGCTTTCTTTATGGTCCAACTCTCACATCCATTCATGACTATTGGAAAACCCATAGCTTTAACTAGATGGACTTTTGTTGACATAGACAGATCTTTGTTGGAAAAGTAATATCTCTGCTTTTTAATATGTTGTCTAGGTTGGCCATATCTTTTCTTCCAAGGAGCAAGTTTCTTTTAATTTCATGGCTGCAGTCATCCTCTGCAATGATTTTTGAGCCCAAGAAAATAAAGTCTGTCACTTTTTCCATTGTGTCCCCATCTATTTGCCATGAAGTGATAGGACCAGATGCCATGATCTTAGATATTTGAATGTTGAGTTTTAAGCTAGCTTTTTCACTTTCCTCTTTCACCTTCATCAAAAGACTTTTTAGTCCTCTTTGCTTTCTGCCATAAGGGCGGTGTCATCTGCATATCTGAGGTTATTGATATTTCTCCCAGTAGTCTTGATTCCAGCTTGTGCTTCATCCAGCCCTGCATTTTGCATGATGTACTCTGTGCCATGTTTACTAATTCAGCCATGTTTGACTCTTTGTGACCCCATGGGCTGTAGCCCTTCAGGTTCCTCTGTCCATGAAATTCTTCTGGCAAGAATACTGAAGTAGGTAGCTTCTCCCTTTTCCAGAGGATCTTTCAAACCCAGGAATCAAACCCAGGTCTCCCATATTCCATATGGATTCTTTACCAACTGAACTACCAGGGAAGCCCTGTGCATATAAGTTAAATAAGCAGGTGACAGTATACAGCCTTGACATACTTCTCTCCCAATTTTTAAACCAGTCTGTTGTTCCATGTCTGGTTCTAACTGTTGCTTCTTCACCTGCATATAAAACACTATAGATGTTCCTCAAAATCTTAAATAAAACCACCATGTGATTCAATAATTCCACTTCTGAATATATATCAGAAGGAAACAAAAATCACCATTTCAAAGAGACATCTGTAACTCCATGTTAACTCCAGCCTCTTAACAATATCCAGCATCTGTAAACAACTTAAGTGACCCTTACAAGATGAGTGGATTAAAAAAAAA
>SJYQ01007138.1:65008-82508 GCA_006410935.1 Redunca redunca
TGTGTGTGTGTGTGTGTGTGTTTGGAATTGAGTGGCTATTGCCTAAAAAGTTTCTGACTTGCTAGGCTTTTTCCTGGTAATTTTGCTAGAGAGGCCAAAGTTTGGTCGGATCTTGGCTTGTCTGAGTCTCTTGGCATTCGCGGGATCTAGGAGGCAAAAAGAAAATCCATGGAACACTATTACATTGTTCTTATATCCTGAGGTCCCTAACCTATCTGCCTTCTCATCATTTTTCAAAGTCTTGTGTTACTATATGTATAATGTACACATTTGACAATTGTAGTAAATGGAAAGAATAGGGAAAATATGTCTACTCAATTAGCCAGAAAAGAGAGCACAATGTGAATACCTATTTTTAAATTAGCAGTTTTCAAGGAATTTAATATTAATAATATATCTCCTTTATTTTTAAAAGATCTGTCTTTAGAAGAATGTGGATGACTTGTCTTTTTCAAGAAAATTAAACCACTGTATATCACATCCTCACCCTGGAGACCACAGGTTTGGAAGAATGATTTAAGCAAATATATGCGGTTATTTATCCATCTGTAGCAGCTTAATAAATCCAAGGAAAGAATTCCCATAGACTTGAATCAACTGAGATACTATGGAGTTTTTATTAATTTTGTCAGCTCTAAAGCACTTGAATCACCCAAAATATTTGTTTATGAAAATTTTGTGCATTTATTAATTTGATCTCACTTTTCTTCAAATGTAGCTTTATATAGAATTATCCATCTCATTTAATAGTGGATTTTAGGCTTACTATTATACAAATTCAACTTAGATATATTTTAACTCTCACAATTTAAGAAACTATTGACAAAATATTGTATTTTTACAATTTGAAATCTGTAGATAAAATTGAATCCTCTTTTGATTTGCCAACACTAAATATTTTTGCCATGATCTTTATAACATTCCAAATCTTGCTTAGCAGTATCTTGTACATAGTTGATACTCAAATTTGCTGATTTTTATTTCCATACATTAAGAATTTCACTCATGTTTTACTAATACACTTGTTTTGCTGTCAAATTTTATAGTATTTTTGTTATACTTTAAGCTATGTTTTTTTTTAGTTTATTTTAATTGGAGGCTAATTACTTTACAATATTATGGTGGTTTTTGCCATACATTGACAGGCATCAGCCATGGGTGTACATGTGTTCCTCATCCTGAACCCCCCTTCCACTTCCCTCCCCACGCCATCCCTCAGGATCATCCCAGTGCACCAGCCTTGTATTTTATAGAGTCAGATTTTTCAGTGTATTTTTAACACAAATGATATGACGATTCCACAGTTGAGCCTTCAGCAGAGGGCTGGGTGTATAACCATTTTTATATAAAACAGTAAACCGTTTGGGTGGACAGTTTTCATCAAGTATTATTTTCTAAAAAAAAATCACAGTATAAATTGTAACTCATATAAGCAAGTTTTATGTAATTAAATGCTTATTAAAATTAGTGTGATAGCAATAACCATTTAAATGCAAAGGAGATAATTATTTCCTTACACATTTGGGAAGATAACAGTGGCTATTTTCCAAACCCATATACCTTTAATTCTATAGACAAAGACTTTTAGACTTATAGACTCAGTCTCTTTTAAAACTGAGTGTGATGATTTGACTAAGCTCTCAAAATAGAACGTGAATGAAAATATTGTGGGCCAGATTTGGGTCTGGTCAAAATATCTTGTTTGTGATATTCACTGCTCTTTTCTTTCTTGGGTGTGCAGTTATGATAACCAAGCAGCCTTATAAGTCATCCCTTGGAAATGACACAATCTTTCTTGATCCTTCAGCCTCTGTGTGAAACAATCACTCTTTTTCTTGTCTACATTGTTGAAAACCTATCCTGGAAAGTTACATCAGAGAAAAAATAAACCTTTATTGGGGCCTATTTATTAGAGCAGATCAGTCTAACCTAAGAATATTTAATTCAAAATTGGATTAGATTCTAAATAAACACAAAGGACCATTATGTTTTTACCTTGCTGTTTATATAATGCAACTACTTAAAAAGGGAATTCTAAAAATGTTACCATGGTATAGTGTAATAATTCCTTTCGCATATGCAGATTTTTGAACTTTGCTTAAAACGGTAGATGTCATCGAGAGATAATAGCAAGTCTTATACAAATGTGCCTGGATCTGCTAAATGATCTTTTTCATTGCAACAGGATTATGGAATTTTACTTTTTCTTCTTTTTCAGGTTTAACACAATGCATATATTATACTTTTGTAAACAAAAATATAAATAATTTTACATTTAAAATTAAATATATCCATCAAATCTTTAAGAGAAAGGCTGCTGTTTTTCCTTCTATGTACATATTTGTTGATGTCCTCCAGTCAAAAAAGGTAAGCGTTGAATAAAGCTGGACTTATTGGCTTGTGGCCGAGTGAGAACACATACAATGGGTAACTATAGGGCTTCTCACTAAGAGGTATCCACAAAGAGTATTACATATATGACTTGTGCTTCTGTTAGGTAATTTGGGGGAAGGGTGAGTGATGCAGAATTTTGCTCGATATTAGATACACTTAGAAAGTAGGGATGATTTTGTGTTTGAGTATCTTAAACACTTTTACTTATAATATGAGAGTAACAAAGTGGAATAAGTCTATAACTTTTAAAAAGGCAGCAGTTATATATACTAGTAAGGAAATTGGTGTCTAGCTGTTGTTTTAGTTTATAAAGTTATTTTTTTTTCTATGCTTAGACATGATTACACTTTTGTTCTTTTTCCATCATGATCACAAGTGACTTTGCCTGATGTTTGTGTTTGGTACAATATTTTAGGTGGTTTGGTCACAAAGAATCCAATACAACTTAGCAACACCATGGACTGTAGCCCGCCAGACTTCTGTGCTCATTGGATTTCCCAGGTAAGAATACGGGAGTGTGCTGCCATTTCCTTCTCAAGCAGATCTTCCCAACCCAAGGATCCAATTTAGGCCTCCTGCATTGTAGGCAAACTCTTTATGGACTCAACCACCACAGAAGCTCAAACAGGAAGTCATCAGGGCTTAGCTGTATCACCCCAACTTTTAGGAACATCAAATCTTAATCGTCAGGGCTGAGCCAGCTACTTCCTGTCAGGAGTTTCTTTTCTATTTCTCAGGCCCTGCTTTTGTCCAAAGGTAGATGAAATGAGGACTCAGGATATTAATTTTTGACCAAGATATTCACTCTTGCCAAGATTTTGCTCCTTGGGAGGTTGTTCAAAGCACATTGTCTTTTGTTTGAATAGAATTATTTTTTTTTCCATTCATTTTTGGTGGATTAGAAATGACAGTAGAATTTAAAAGATTGAACAAGATACTTTAGTCAGCTTCAAGAAAATATTTTTTAGTCTTTGTGATAGGCTTTGAAGGTAGAGGCCTGAATTATCCAACTAAAGCAATAAAAACCTGTCCTAAATCCAGCTGTGCCATTTCTAAAGATCCAGTAAGCTTTCCTTTTGGCCTAATCACAATTTATTCTATGCGACCTGCTGTATTTACATATGCACAGCAAGAAATTTTTATTATAGTGTTTTTTGTTGTAGTATGATTTCTCCCTTGGTTGTCATCCTAGGTCATGTCTGACTCTTTCGCAACCTCATGGACTACAGCATCCCAGACTCCTCTGTCTATGGTATTTTTCAGGCAAGAATATTAGAATGAGTTGTCATTTCCTTCTCCCAGAGGTCTTCCTGAACCAGGAGTCAAACTTGTATCTCCTGCTTGGGTAGGTGCGTTCTTTACCACTGAGCCACCCTGGAAGATCCTCCCTTGGCTATATAAATAGAAATCAAGGTTACGTATTTGTTGATGACAACTCTGACTAATAAATTCAAATTTAAATTGGCTTATTAAATTTCCATAGCATAAAGTTATATTTTTAAAAGAAGACTAATGGGCACATACTATTTATTTCCTTTGGAGGTAATCAATTACTGATTATTTTGCTGAGAAGTTTCTTTGAATAAAATTAAGCAGTTCCTTCAGAGTAGCCTGGAATGTCTCCAAAGAGAATAATCTAACTGTTGTAACAAAGGTAATCCCAATACTACTGTTAGGTAGTTAGAATAGGAAACAGAAGTCCAGAATAGCGGTGGCTAAAAGATAAGGAAGAGAAAAGCACACGAAAATAGAACAAAGGAAGATCCAAGGACCAGAGTGAGGACCTCAGGTAGAACACTCTTCCTTTCTTGTCTTTTGGGTCGGCATGCCCTCATGCCTCAAGGATGTATTTTCCTTTTATTTTCTAAATAAAACTAAGCTGTAACACAGAGCTGTAACACTAATCTGTCCAAGAGCTATAAAATGGTCTGTCTCAAATTTTTGTTGAGATGAGACAGAACTGAAGAAATTACCCACTCCCTTGACATCTATGGTGCCATGTCTCCGATTTAACCTGGCTGAAATAACCTCGCCACAGCCACTGAAAGGAGGAGGCCAAGCACAGCAGGAGCCCAACTTGGCAAAAGCTGCCTCAGTAGAAGTGGAACATGAAGAAAACCCAGTGCAGGGGAAGTGACAAGAAGACCATCGTGCTGGAAACTGGGACAGTGAAAAAAGAACTCAGCAGAAAGCTCACGCAGCTCAGTCTCAGATTCCAGAAGACTTCCAGTTAAGGTAGAAGGTCCTTACTCCTATGACTGGAGGGACATATGCCTAAAAAAATCGTAATTCCTTTACAATCTCTCATTTCTTGTTTCCTTGAACTGCCCCCGCAAAGAGGTGAGCAGCAGTGGGTGTGACTGCCATGTGCCACGCAGTGTAACTTTGGAGAGGCTACTCCTCAGTATGTCCCAAAGGCACTATCTGCTGAGCCCCAGTAGTTGCCTCAGGATCTGGTCCTCGAAAGGTTGTCACACCTCAACCTGCTCAGGGATCTGCCAGTCCAGGGGTCCCAGGATGTTGTCATGCCTTGACCTTCCTGGGGATTCAGTTTCCAAGAGACTGTCATGCCTCAGCCTTCCTGGGGATCTACACCCTGACCCAGGACACCTGGCTCTCAGGTTGCAACAGTACTGGGTAGGATAAGCTTCAGAAAGACTCACCCCTAAGGAAGTCCCCCCATGGAGATTGAAGGAGGCCTATTAGTCTTTTTTTTTTTCTTTGCCTCCCTATCATGACTGTCTTTCAGATGGCAAATAACCAATCCATTTCCTGGCAGATACACTTGAGATGCATCCTTGATAACTGGAAGCTGTTCGATCCTCTAACTTTAGGGGGAAGTTGTTTAAAATTCTTTTGTGCCACCGTGTGGTCACAGTATCCTCTGGGGGATGAGGAACACTGGCCTGAGGATGGGAGTTTAAATTATAATACCATCCTGCAGCTAGAATTCTACAAAAGACAAGGGAAATGGACAGAGATCCCCTATGTTCAAATTTTCTTCCTACTAAGAGATATGAAGCACCCCCATATCTGGGAGCACCCTCTCCACAAAAGCCAGCTCAAGTACATCCCTTAGCTGAAACTGGAGGAGAATTTGGACCAAACCGGGTCCATAAGCCCTTGTCTCTCTTAGAACTAAGACAGATCAAACAAGACTTGGGAAGCCATACAAATGACCCAGGCAAATATATAGATACATTCCAACACATTACCTTGGCCTTTGACTTGACATGGAAGGACATCATGGTCATATTTAGTCAAACTTTACCTGACCCTGAGCATACTAGGATCATAAAGGAAACCTGAAGGTATGCAACAGGGCTTCACATGTCAAGTGATAAATACCCAGTAGGGGAAACTGCATTCCCCTCGTCAAATCCTAATTGGAATTATAATGACCCTGAGCACATCTGGAAAAGGGATCATTTTCTAATCTGTGTGAAGGCAGGACTGAAAGCAGCCCAGAAAAAAGTAATCAGCTACTGCCTGGGTCTCAGCAATAACTCAGGAGCCCAATGAGAACCCCATTGCCTTCTGGAAAGGCTAGAAGAGGCCCTCCAAAAGTTTACCAATCTGGACTTAGACTCTTATGAGGGACAAGTGATTTTAAAGGACAAATTCCTGTCCTAATGTGCATCAGATATCAGAATAAAGTTACAACAGCTACAGGAGCAGGACCCTGCTTCCTCTTGAGATGGTATGGTCCAGACAGCCACCAATACCTTTTATAACAGAGAACAGGAGAAGGAGGCCAAGGCCCAGGAGAGGGAGAAAGGGAAAGAGACAAAGCATGCCCAGATGCTGGCTTCCCTCCAGGGAAGCCCCATGGCAAACCTGAGTCCTTGAAGGACAAGGCATGAGGCAAATGCTTAATTGGTAGACAGGCGGGGACAGGCGGGGCACTGGGCCTAGAGTGTCCAAACCGTGACAAGTCTCCTAAAACAGATTGTTACAAATGACATCAACTGGGACATTGGGTAGCACTGTGCCCTTAGAACCCAAGGTCCTGGGACCCTCAAGGTCAAGCACCAAGCCTTCCTTCACACTGGTTCAACAGGACTGAAGTGGCTTGCTCCAGGCACACTGCCTGTTGCAGATAGCCATCACAGGGCTGGAGCCAAGGGTGCAACTGAACGTGGCAGGTAGGTCTGAGAATTTCTTGGTTGACAAAGGGGCTACCTGCTCTGTCTTGATCTCCTACTCCGGAGCCTTTTCCTCCCAAATCTGTACCACTTTGGGTGCTATAGGAAAAACAACTACTAAAAGATTTACCCGAGCACTTCTTTGTTGCTGGTATGGCTAAATATTTTCCCACAAGTTTCTGGTGGTCCCTGAGTGTCCTACTCCCTTATTGGGAAGAGATATGCTTACTAAACTGGGACCACTCTTGTACTGGGAAGTTTTTCAGCCCCTAGAGCCCTACAGCTTCTGGTTACTACTGAAGAACCCATAGCATCCTCTCCAATGGAAAGGGACCAAAAACTGTGGGAGGACAAAATTGACCCCCAGGTGTAGGACCAGGGGACTCCTGGGAGAACCCACCAAGCTGAACCAGTCATCATTGTCCTCCAAGATCCCACTCGGTTTCCTAACGGGAAACAATATCCCCTCAAAAGAGTGGATTGTGGGGGACTACGGCCTTCAATAAATACGTTAATTGCTTGTGGGCCATTGCTGCTAAGTCGCTTCAGTCATGTCCGACTCTGTGTGACCCCATAGATGGAAGCCCACCAGGCTCCCCCATCCCTGGGATACTCCAGGAAAGAACACTGGAGTGACTTGACATTTCCTTCTCCATCCAATTTGCCATGTAACACCCCGATCCTCTCAGTAAAGAAAAAGGATGGAACCTGGTGAATGGTTCAAGATCTCTGGATCATAAATGAAGCTGTAGTCTCTCTCCATCCCACAGTACCCAATCCCTATATAATCTTGGGAGAAATCCCACCCTGTGCCAAGTTTACAGTCTTGGATCTCAAAGATGCATTTTTTTTTTTTTTCATACTACTGACTAAAGAGTCCTAATTTTTTTTTTTTTTGCCTTTGAGTGGGAGGTCCCAGGAGAAAAACACCAACAGATGACTTGAACAGTATTACTTCAGGGGTTCAGAGATAGCCTCCATCTGTTTGGACAGGCCCTTAGCCAGGATCTCCTAGATCTGCACCTGGGACCTTGTGGGAAACTATTATAATACATAGATGACCTACTAATCTGCTCTCCAGATGATAAAAATGCCCAACCACATGCAATTCAGGTTCTAAACTTTTCTGGCAGAGAGGGGATATAAAGTCTCCTGTGCTAAGGCACAGATGATCAAGACAAAGGTCACTTACCTGAGAGTTCAGATTACACAAGGGTCCAGGAGGTTGTCCTCTGATTGGGTACAAGGAATCCTCCAGTTGCCCTCCCCCACGACTGGAAATCTGTTTCGAGCTTTCATGGGGCTAACTGGGTACTGTAGAATCTGGATTCCCAACTATGGTCTAATTGCCCAGCCCTTATATGAAAGCTTAAAGGGACACGATGATTCAATCCCATTGATGTTGGGAACTTCTCAAAAGAAGGCAGACGCTACACTGAAACAAACCTTAACTCAAGCAACCGTCTTGAGGTTGCCAGACCCAGAATAAACATTTCAACTTTATGTCCATGAGAGGGAATAGCCTTGGGAGTGTTAACTCAAAAGTTGGGATCTGAGCCCTAGCCTGTAGCTTAGTTACACAAGAGGCTCGACCCAACTGCCCAAGGCTGGCCTCCTTGCCTTCAAAATCTCGCAGCTATTGCAATCACGAGAGAAGACGCTTTAAAACTCTCTTTTAGGGGCAAACTATTTTTACCAGCCACAAGTGAAACAACTCCTGAATGAGAGAGGCCATTTATGGATGTCTGACCAAAGAATCCTCAGATATCAATTAGTGCTGATAGAAAATCCAGGGCTTACTATATCCCCTTGTGAGGTTCTTAACCCAGCCACCCTCCAGCATACCCCCAAGAGCTCTCTCTTCTTTCACTCTTGCCTAGAAATCTTGGACCACTGGACAAAACCCCGTGAGGGATTTTTGGAAGATCCTCTGACAAATCCTAAGGAAATGTGGTGCACTGATGGAAGCAGCTTTGTCTTGGATGGAAAAGGAAGACCTGGATGTGCAGTAGTCTCCAATTTTGAGATGATAGAGGCTAAACCTTTGACATCAGGTACTTCACCCCAATTAGTTGAGCTCATAGACCTGATTCGAGCTTTAGATCTGTGAAAAGGAAAAAGAGTAGCCATTTACACTGACTCCAAGTATGCCTTTGTGATGCTATATGCACATGATGCTATTTGGAAAAAAGGGGCCACTTGACCACCCGAGGGTCCCCAATCAAATATGGTGATCAGATTCTTAGACTCTTGGAGGCATTCCATCTGCTCACTGAAGTTTCAGTCTCCCACTGTAAAGGACACCATAAAGGGAGCATGGAAGTGGCACAAGGGAACCAAGCAGCCGATCAGGCAGCTAAGATAGCAGCATTACAGAACAATGACCTAATAGGGGTTGTCACCTTAGTTCCACAGACTAATTTGCCAGAAACTCCTTCATATACTGAAGATGAGACTCTTAAAACTAAGAATGAGGGCTTTCAAGAAGATCATATGCATAGTTCCAAAAAGAGACACTTCGTTTTCTGCCTGGGAACCTCCAATGGAAGTTTATTAACTCCGTACATGCCACCACTCATTTAGGGGAAAAGGCCCTCCAAAAATGACTAGAAAGGACCTTCAGAAGAACAGGTCTCCTAACAACTATAAGGCAAGTGGTCTCCTCTTATCCCACTGGCCAAATAAACAACCCCCAAGGAGCTCAAAGACCCCAGCTGATCCAGCCTATCCAATGATGTGGAACCTACTCAGGAGAGGACTGGCAGATGGACTTCACCCAGATGCCAGTTTCTCAAGGGTATAAATACCTATTAGTCATGATATATACATTCACAGAATGAATTGAAGGCTTTCTCCCCTGGACAGAGAAGGCTGAGGAGGTGATTAAAAAACAAACAAACAAAAAAAACTGTTCCATGAAATCATTTCAAGATTTGGTCTGCCCAGGTCATTACAAGGTCACCCAAGGGTCTCTAAAGCATTGGGCATTACTTCTTATCTCCATTGTGCTTGGAGGCCTAAGTCTTCAGGAAAAGTAGAAAGAGCCAACAAATTCTTAAAATCAGCAATGAAAGTGATAACCCAGGAGACCTCCTTGGAATGCAAGGAGGCTTTACGAATAGCTCCTCTCCACACCCGTATTGCCCCTAAGGAATAGGTTGGTCTTAGTCCTTATGAGTTGCTATATGGAAGGCATTTTGTTTATGTCAATGAACTCTTCCTAGATCCAGAGGCTCAGACCCTCCAGCTTATACCATGGCCACTGGGCAATTTCAACAGCATATACACTTGTGGGGTGTGAACCATGATCCAAAAGATTCTAAGGAGTCACCACTATATGCTCCAGGGACTCAAGTTCTAATTAAAATCTGGAATGATGGGTCCCCAAAGATTCAACTCCAGCCCACATGGAAGGGTCCTTACCCTGTAATAATTTCTACCCCCACAGCAGTCAAGGTACCAGGACATGACTCCTGGATTCACTACACATGAGTCAAGCCATGGAAAAAAAGAGAAGAGGACACTCAATACAACCCTCTCCCCACCCACCTTGGGAGATCTCAGTTACTTATTCAACACTACAAATAAGTGCCATTCTAATGAATACCCCCAAAATCTAGTTTCTGGGGCTAAAGACTTCTCAGGATAGCTCTAAAGAGCCCACATAGCTTGGCAGGTGTTGTACTCCAAAACAGACCAGAGATAGATCTTCTGAACCCTGAACAAGGAGGGACTTGAGCCATCCTGGGGATGGGAATTTGGAGTTGGCTGATGCCCCTACTAGTCCTTGTCATGCCATATTGATGTTGTTTATGATTGCTCCATGTATTATCGATTGTCTAACTTGTTTTTTCTCTGCCTAGGTCAACAAACTACAACATGCAGTGCCAGTTCAACAAGGATATATAAAATTACAGCCAACCATGGAAAATATTGCAGCCTCAGATGGACACCGCTCTAAGGACTCTGAGGCCTGAGACTAGCAAGAGGGGGAGGCCCATTACCCCTCGCCACCCCAGTTCAGCAGAAAGTAGCCAGAAAGACCTCGACACCCCTATTCCCAAAGAATTGGGCCTCCCATCCCTTGAGGGGGGAATGTTAGGTACTTAGAATAGGAAACAGGAGTCCGGAATGGCAGTGGGTAAAAGAAAGGTCCAAGGACCAGAGTGAGGACCTCAGGTAGAACAAACAGCACTCCTGGCTAGCCCAGTTTACATATGGCAGGCCAAGGGGGAAGAAAAGACATATAAAAAGAGGAGCCAATGGGACAGGGCTCTCTTTTCTTCACGTCTTTTTGGTCGGCATGCCCTCACTCCTCAAGGATGTATTTTCCTTTTATTTTTAAAATAAAACTGAGCTGTAACATGGGGCTGTAACACTGATCTGTCCACAAGCTCTAACACAGTCTGTCTGAGAACTGTGACACATCGAGGGCTTTAATGTCTGTCACCTCAATTTTTTGTTGAGATGAGACAGAACCAAGGAAATTACCCACTCCCCTGACACTACTTTATATTCCTGGTGGTGGACTAGATTTTGCTGGTAGGATTGTAATTCTTCAGCACAACTATCTGTTAATATGGGCTCAAAGTTCAGTATTAATAAGATTGAAGTTTGGAATTAATTATGTGAGAAAAAATTAAGTATCTGAAGAGATATTTTAAAGATGTTTATCTCCTAAAATGTTTAAAGGAACAACTATTACATTTTTAGTCTGTAAGATTAGGTAGAGGGTGGAATATCCATCAGTTGGTTAATTTCAGAGCAATCACAGAAAATGATTGTTGAAAAGCAACAAAATGAAGGTAACAAAGAGTATATTGATGAAACTTTGTTAATTAAAAGAGCATGTCAAATGTAATAATATGTAATATTAATGATAGAATAAAAAGCAAGAGGCTACTGAAGACTTAGAAATTGATCTTAATTTGCTCAGAAGCGGCCCACTTTTGCAATCGTTAATGTGTTGTCTTCCATGGAAGCAGATCCAGTTTCCAGTGAATTTCTATCAATCTGCAATTTGATGTTTCCTAATGGAGTCATCATATAATAGTCATTAAAAACTTACTTTTGTCTTTTTAGCTGGAAATCATAAGTCAAAGGATAACTGTGATGGAGTTTTACTATTATGTCAGTTGTTAATAACAAAATAGAGTTTTTTCCATTGTACTCAAGATCAATTTTTCTTGATATCTTGATCAAAAGATAAAATTCCCATGATTCAGACCATGTAAGGGCTATTTTGGCGGTAACTTTGAATATGCAATTTGAATAAATTTGTACAAAAGCTGGAGGTATCATAGGGGCTTCTGGCAGTATTTAGTCATGTTGGCCAGTAAAATAGGAGAATCTCACAATTCTAAAATTCTTGTTGTATCTGAGTTTTTGTGACCTCATGGACAGTAGCCCACCAGACTCTTCTGTCCTTGAAATTTTCAAGGCAAGAATATTGGAGAGGGTTGTCATTTCCTACTCCAGGAGGATTTTCCTAACCCAGGGATCACTCCCACATCATTTATGTCTTCTTCACTAGCAGGCAGGTTCTTGACCACTAGCTCCCCTACAATTGAAGCTTATTATGCAAAAATATTTTTCAAAGTCATAAAAAGACACAAAAATGTGTAATTACTAGTCTTTCATTCTTTTAGGCCTTATTGACTGCTTTGCCAGATTAGATAAGCCTAGTGTGCCTATAGGGCTTCCCAGGTATCTTTAGTGGTACAGACATATGAAATTATCATTCAATTATCATATGAAACTATCATTGAAAAGCACCAATGTTCTTTATTCTGCCAGTAAAAGGCAGAAAATTTATATGTAGTAAAAGGCATTGTAACATGTAAACACAAAAAAGAAAAAGTGTGCTTGAATTAATACATTGAATCCCTAAAATTTTAACAAGCTGCATATTTAACAAATAGTAATATTTATTAATCCCTAAATAGACACATGATTGGAGTATTTCATAGGCTAAGCAAAATATTTTTCTTCCTTCAGGGTTGTACTTTGTTGCACCTCTCAGTAAAACAATTCTGTTCACCTCAAAATTCTAAGAAGTGAGCACTGCAATTTCAAATTACCCTAATGAAATTGTGCCAGTCTGAGAAATAAACCCATTGTAGTAAAGAAATAGGAATAAAGAAAATGTTTGGCCTGGAAGAGCTATGTGCTATATTAAGCAGGCAACACGAGACAGCAATGACCAGTGTAATTGATGTTTCTGTACTCTTGTGTCTCTCAGTTCAGTTCAGTTCAGTCGCTCAGTCATGTCCGACTCTTTGTGACCCCATGAATCGCAGCACGCCAGGCCTCCCTGTTCATCACCATCTCCCGAAGTTCACTCAGACTCACGTCCATCGTGTCCGTGATGCCATCCAGCCCTCTCATCCTCTGTCGTCCCCTTCTCCTCTTGCCCCCAATCTCTCCCAGCATCAGAGTCTTTTCCAATGAGTCAACTCTTCACATCAGGTGTCCAAAGTACTGGAGTTTCAGCTTCAGCATCATTCCTTCCAAAGAAATCCCAGGGCTGATCTCCTTCAGAATGGACTGATTGGATCTCCTTGCAGTCCAAGGGACTCTCAAGANCTTCCAAGGAGTAAGTGTCTTTTAATTTCATGGCTGCAGTCACCATCTGCACTGATTTTGGAGCCCAAAAAATAAAGTCTGACACTGTTTCTACCGTTTCCCCGTCTATTTCCCATGAACTGATGGGACCGGATGCCATGATCTTTGTTTTCTGAATGTTGAGCTTGAAGCCAACTTTTTCCCTCTCCTCTTTCACTTTCATCAAGAGGCTTTTTAGCTCCTCTTCACTTTCTGCCATAAGGGTGGTGTCATCTGCATATCTGAGGTTATTGATATTTCTTCTGGCAATCTTGAGTCTCTAGAAATCAAAAAAAAAAAAGACCAATTCACAAAACTTTTGATTCTGAGCAGATAAAATTGAATAAAGTTCTCAGAAACATTAAGACAAGACTGAGAAAGAAGTTCCATGTAAGGTTCAAATGATGAGCAGAGGATATATTTCTCAAAAATCTGGTCTGGGAAGACTTAAGAATCCCTTGACCTCAGGATTCATTCAAGGAAGCTGATCATGGTATAATTTTTTTTACTTTTCCCTTTATAGATTACAACATAAAACACTCAAAGGACAAATTAAAAAAAAAAATGGGAGTAGAAGTTAGAATACTAGGGAAAAAATCATTAACAAACAATAGAAGTTCAATAAGATCATCAGACTCCCCAGAGGACTATATTCCTTGGCAAAGAAACAAAACAAAATAAGCCCAACAACAAAGGGCCTCAGCAAAATACTGGTGCTGCATTCAGCATAAGCTTACCATCCAGCTACGGATATGGTGGCCTCATTTCAGTCTATCCCCAGGGATTGCCTATGCACACACTATTGTTAGTCTTCATCGGTGGCAATGCGGAATTTAGCTCGATCTTGGCAGAACCATCATTTCTCTCAGAAACCTCAAGAGACACATCTGTAGTCAGACAAAATTGGGATGATGGCATCACTGCAAAGGGGGTGTACATCAGGGGGAACTATGAGGTGTCTCAGAGAGAGAATTTACTATGGGTTTGTTAGGTAATTTTTCAAACTGGGATCTTCTGCATTGTGGATGGATTCTTTACTAGATGAGCTACCAGAGAAGCCCAAGAATACTGGAGTGGGTAGCCTATCCCTTTTCCAGCATATCTTCCTGACCCAGGATTGAAACTGGAGTCTTCTGCATTGCAGATAGATGCTTTACCAGATGAGCTACCAAGGAAGCCCTAGATTGCAATGGGGCTTAATAGTCTCTTGACAGGTTGTGGAAAACCACAGAATCCTAGAAAGAAAACAGAATAATGCCTTATTTTAACAATTGCAGATGAAGGCACTTCCTTTAATTAAAGGAGGAAATAGGTTAAAAAATAGACGCTGATCAGAAATACATTGCTGAATGTTTCACAGGTTGCTCATCACCAATGCATATAGTCCATTTAAAAAGTTAAATTAATGTGTACATAAAGTATTTAGAGCAATTACTTCTTTTAAAATACCATAATGTATATATCTATCCTAAATTTGCTTTATACCTTGGCCACTATTTTGGGTGTATATTTTTAGTTGGACTATTTATATATTCATATATATATATTAATAAAAATGCAGTTTATTCCTTTTTAACTCAAAATTTACTTAGGAGAGATTTTTTAAAAAACCCTGAGTGTAGATTTTTAAGTGCTTAAAATTTTGTGCTTTCAAATCAGTTTCTATGATTTATAAAATTAGCAAAATATTTCATGTCTTAAAACTCAGCATTGCTTATAATGTTCTGAAACCAGATTTTTATTTTTTATTGTTATTAAAATCTTTGTTTCAGTGGCACATTTCCCTGGAGAACTTTGGTTAATTGACCTTTAAAAATTTCAGGCTCAACAATATCGTCCTTCAAAATTAAATAATCTCCAGTCGTAGAACTAGAAGAGACCCTAAAGTTCCTCTAATTCTCATCTTTCCTTTCATATGCAGCATGCCATGTGCTCAACTGTGTCCAGCTCTTTGTGACTCTAAGGACTGTAGTCCACCAGGCTCCTCTATCTATGGGATTTTCCAAGCAAGAATACTGGAGTGGTTTGCCATTCCCTTCTCCAGGGGATCTTTCTGACCCAGGGATTGAATATGCATCTCTTGTGTCTCCAGCACTGGCAGGAAGATTCCTTACCTCTGTACTATCTGGGTACCCCTACTTTCATAGATGGGTTTAATTTACTTTTGCAAAGACACATGACTAGTAAATGCTTAGTAGGGACCAGAATCCAGGTCTCATAATTCTCAGAATATAATGCTTTTTCTATTCATTTCTCTTTCAAATCTCCAAGCTTTCCTTCTGTGTGGGCATGTGTATGTGTATGCATGTGTTTTTGGAAATTTACTCCAATCCAAACCAACGTCTTCATTCAATAATACTGCTATATCCTCCTATCTGCTTCTTCTTTACTCAACAGAACCTTTTTATCCCAACTTTTTTTCACCTAGTAGTTCGATGGAAAACCTCAAAGTGAAAATTAGATGTTATAATACCATTCCCAGGCTCATAACATATCATTTTCTATTGTACTTGAGATAAAATGTAAAACACTTCATACTATCTTCAAGATTCTGTTGAGTTTGGTTCTTGTCCTGTTCTCCAGCCCCTCTGGTACCATTCTTATTCTGTCAGTATTTTCCAGGCTCAGTCACTAGCCTTTCTTCCATCATCAAGAACATCTACCTCTTTCTTGTCCTCTCTGCCTGGAATGCCTTTCCCCAACACTATATATATATATATATATATATATATATATATTTTTTTTTTACTAAAGTAACTCCCCCTCCATTTACTTGCTCAGTTACTCATTTATCAACTACTTATTGGACATCAGTTCCGTACCAGACCTAGGCACTGGGGGTGATTTGATGTGAAATTCACAATCTGTGTTATTTTGCCATTGACCCTCCCCTGAGTGCTGTTGTATCACTTGCTCTGTGTTTCATGAGTTGTAAATTATAATCTTTACCTGTACAAAAGGAACATGTTGCATAATCTTTGTCTTTGGCATGTGCCTGTGTGCATGTGTGCTTGGTAGTATCTGACTCTGCGACCCCATGGACTGTAGCCTGGTAGGCTCCTCTGTCCATGTGATTCTCCAGGCGAGAATACTGGAGTGGGTTGGCATTTCCTTCTTCAGGGAACTTTCCAACCCAGGGATCGAACCCACACAGTCTCCTGTGTCTCTGGCAATGTTAGGTGGTTACTTCACTGAGCCACCTCGGAAATCCCTATCTTTGGCATATTTTCATCAATTATTTTCACACTTGTGGCAGCAGTATTATACTTCTTTTGGACATTTCACATAATCTTAAAGACAATTTATAAAATATTACTTTTAATTTTATTTTATATCACTAGTGCTGGACTGGAAGAAACACAAGCTGGAATCAAGATTGCTGGGAGAAACATCAATAACCTCAGATATGCAGATGACACCACCCTTATGGCAGAAAGTGAAGAGGAGCTAAAAAGCCTCTTGATGAAGGTGAAAGAGGAGAAGGAAAAAGTTGGCTTAAAGCTCAACATTCAGAAAACAAAGATCATGGCATCTGGTCCCATCACTTCATGGGAAATAGATGGGGAAACAGTAGAAACAGTGTCAGACTTTATTTTTTGGGCTCCAAAATCAGTGCAGATGGTGACTGCAGCCATGAAATTAAAAGACGCTTACTCCTTGGAAGAAAAGTTGTGACCAACCTAGATAGTATATTCAAAAGCAGAGACATTACTTTGCCGACTAAGGTCTGTCTAGTCAAGGCTATGATTTTTCCTGTGGTCATGAATGGATGTGAGAGTTGGACTGTGAAAAAGGCTGAGTGCCGAAGAATTGATGCGTTTGAACTGTGGTGTTGGAGAAGACTCTTGAGAGTCCCTTGGACTGCAAGGAGATCCAACCAGTCCATTCTGAAGGAGATCAGCCCCGGGATTTCTTTGGAAGGAATGATGCTGAAGCTGAAACTCTAGTACTCTGGCCACCTCATGAGAAGAGTTGACTCATTGGAAAAGACTCTGATGCTGGGAGGGATTGGGGGCAGGAGGAGAAGGGGACGACCCAGGATGAGACAGCTGGATGGCATCACAGACACGATGGACGTGGGTCTGAGTGAACTCCGGGAGATGGTGATGGACAGGGAGGCCTGGCGTGCTGCGATTCATGGGGTTGCAAAGAGTCGGACGGGACTGAGCGACTGAACTGAACTGAACTGAGTGTTTACCTAATATACATTTCCTCTATGCAACTTAACAACTGTAGTCTTTTATTAAGCAACATTGTTTTTTCTCCTGCTTTTTAAAAAATTTCCTGTCTTGTGGTGTTTAATAACACTGACCACAATATAGGTTTATTAAATGAATTAATATATATTCATTTTTCCT
>SJYQ01007140.1:0-29237 GCA_006410935.1 Redunca redunca
ACTTTTCACTTTCATGCATTGGAGAAGGAAATGGCAACCCACTCCAGTGTTCTTGCCAGGAGAATCCCAGGGATGGGGGAGCCTGGTGGGCTGTGGTCTATGGGGTCACACAGAGTTAGACACGACTGAAGCGACTTAGCAGCGGCAGCAACATCACAGTTTTGAGAACATCGAGTATGCTATGCTTTGTGCTTCAGTTCTGTCACCTGTGAAATGGGAATGGTAATATCTACTTTGTACACTGATAGCATTGTTACTAGGATTCAGAGCAGTAATGGTGCAGTTAATGCATGGAAAAGATAACCACTCAAGAAATGTAGTTACTATAATAATTCTCAGGAGCTATTGAGAAACCAGGTCAAACATGTATGCACAAAAATATTCATCATAGCATTGTTTAAAGAAAACTGGGAAAAAGGAAACCCTAAATGTGGAGCAATGGAAAAAGTAAGTAAAAAATGGTTTTCTCAAACAATGGGATATTGTGCTTCTATTTTTTTTTAAATTATCTTTACCAAGCTTTCTTAATGACATGAAAAATGTTTTTTTGAAACAATGCTAACACAAACAGAATAGAATAGAAACTAAACAGATCACAACATCTCAACTTTGTGAAAAAATAGAATCATTTTAAATATTAATATGTGCCTAACGGGTACATGTGACCAAAAGGTTAAATAATTGGCTAAGACAGGTAGGGTTATGGTGATTTTTATTTGCTTCTTTTTGCTTATATAAATAGAAATAAGTGTGTGGTCATTATAGAAGCTGCTTTCCAACGAATGCTTTTTAAAGTATTTTTTAAATGCCTGGAAATAAAGCTTGAAAGAAAATATGGTCAAATGTTAACTGGTGGAATTATTGGGGAACTTTTTTCAAGTTCTTTAGGGATATTAGGAAGCAACTAGCTTTCTTTGCTACAGATGGGTAGGAGGTGGTTAGCCAGAGAGAAGGAAATTCTTTTAGGAAGGAAACCAAGTATGAATGAAGGTGCTGAGCCAGGGATAAGAAAGGAAAGGACTTTTTGGAACTGGCTGGCAATGAACAGACCTCCCAGAACAGCAACACTGAAAGGACTATAGCAGGGACTTCTCTGGTGGCCCAATGGTAAAGATACCGTGATTCCAATGCAGTAGGGGCAGGTTCAGACCCTGGTCACGCAACTGAGATCCCACATGCCTCATGACCAAAAAAAACCCCAGAACCTGCAGCAGTGAATAATGGGAAATAACACCAAAAAAACAGTATTTAGGGCCAGATCATGAGGGATCCGTAATCTAAAGGAAGAAATTTGAACCGATGGGTACTGGAGACCCATAGGTGATTTTTTTTGAACAAGAAGTGACACGTGTGTTGAGAGCCACACTGAAGGACTGTAAGAAGGACTATTAATTTGGCAAGTGTGCACATGGGATCGAACAGAGAGTCAAGAGTGGAGAGGGTTTTTCCTTCAAACTTCCATTTACGTGTTTATTCACTCAGCGTGCTTTGAGCTCCTGCTTTATGCCATGCTCTCTGCCAGGCACCTAGTAATGTAAGGTTCCAGTTTCGAAGAGTTAGCAGTCTGGTGAAAAAACGGCGAGAGAGAGCAAAGGGAACGAGGATGGGTTCCTTTTTAGGTGCAAGCCCCGAGACGGTCATTTCTACTTAATAGTTTGACTGAATTCTCATCAAAGCCCTGCTGTTGATTCTATCGAATATGTACAGAAATAGAGGCTCAGACAAGTTAGGCCTCTGGGGTCGTGCTTAATTGGATAATTAAGCTGGTCCCTGGATAATTTTTTCCTTAACATCTTAGGGTGCAGGTCCATGTCACAGGGAGCAGCTGAATCCTAGGGGTCAGAGAAGCCCCACAGTGAAGATGGTATTTGAACTTGGATTTTAGTGTACATATGAGACAGGGCATTTCAGGCCATGCAAAGGCACAAGGACAATAATGTTAGGACTCTGTTACAACAATTTGGGCCCGAGGCAGTAGCGCTTGGAATTGGCAGTGAGAATGGAAAAGAAGGGTCAAGGGCATGAGGCATTGAGGAGAAACTGGCTTCCAGGTTTCCAACCTGGGGGGCAGCTGTGATTCCTGAAACAAGCAACAATACCCTGGGAAGGGGAGCCCAGATGAGAGGGGAAGACGCTGGCTGCATTCTGGCAGGAGTTCCTGGTCTACACTCTCATACAGGGGCCCAGGGAAAGGTCGGAAGCTCTCATTTTACTAAATCATAACTTAATTAGATAGAATGAGAAGAAGATTCTGTGTTTGCATTGTCACAACCCCCTAATCTGATTACAGATAGACTCGCAGGGGGAATGGCAGAGGACACTGGCCTCTGGAGCCCCTACGCTGGCCATAATCACTCCTGATTTGCCCTTTGAGACACAGTTCAGAGTCAAAACAGGATCCGGACCCCCTTTTGTGATGTACCTGAGAGAAGGTGTTAGAAATAAGCCTTTCTAGAACTGGGCTCATTTCAGCCACATTCAAGAATCCCTTTGATCACAGGTGACCAAAACCCAAGTCAAAGTGGCTTAAGGAGAATTTATTATATTTATAATATCTAAAGGTATAGGAATTCCGGACTTCCCTCGCAGTCCAGTGGTTAAGCCTTCACCTTGCAACTCAGGGGGCGGTGGAAAGGGGTGTGGGTTCAGGCCTTGGTTGGGGAGCTGAGCTCCCACATACCTCTCATCAAACAAACAGGCCATAAAAACAGAGATAATATTGTAAAACATTCAATGAAGACTTTGAAAATGGTTCATATAAAAAAAAGTCTTAAAAAAATAAGGGTATATGAAGGTCTCAAGGAACACAGAAATCGGAATACAGGTGGGTCCCAGGCACAGAGACTATGTGGATTTGAACACTTGGGAGCCTGCCTTTTCTTGCCCCCTTAACCTTCTCTAGCTCCTGGTTCACACACTCCCTCTGCAGATTCTATTCCTTTAATCCACTGGGCAAGAAACGGGCTGGACCTTTATAACCTACAGAGTCTGTGCCCTCTGGGTTTCCATCTCAAATTTACAAAGGAGGACTGATTGGCAGACTTTGTGTGGAGCAGGCCCTGGACTTCTCATCTTGGCTAACAGGCATTCACTCCCAGAGGCAGATGGATGGTCACAGCGGGAGGGGCATTCCCAGAAGAAAGGAAGGGCGGGGCGGGTAAAATAGTAAAGTCTAGCCTACTAGGACACTTTTCTAACTTCTCTAGGTCTAATTTCCTTGCTTGGAAAATGGAGATACACACTCTATCTTGGAGGTTACTACTGTAAAGAGTAAAGAGGATGGGGCTTCCCTGATGGTCCAGTTGTTTAGAATCCGCCTGCCAATGCTGGGGACATGGGTTCGATCCCCAGTCCAGGAAGATTCCACATGCTGTGGAGCAACTAAGCCCATGCCCCACAACTACTAAGTCTGTGCACCTAGAGCCTGTGTTCCGCAACAAGAGAAGTCACCATAATGAGAAGCCTTCTCGAACCACAAAGAAGAGCAGTCCCCACTCACCACAACTAGAGAAAGCCCTGGGCAGCAAGGAAGACCCAGCAAAGCAAAAAAAAAAAAAAAATTTAAAAAGAGTAAAGAAGATGAAGTCTTCCCTGGTGGCTCAGATAGTAAAGAATTCCGCACCTCCCCACCACACACACACAATGCACGAGACCCGGGTTCGATCCCTGGGTCAGGAAGATCCCCTGGAGAAGGAGGCAGTGGCTACTCACTCCAGTATTCCTGCCTGGAATATCCCAGGGATAGAGGAGCCTGGTGGGCTACAATTCACGGGGATGCAGAGTCGGACACAATTTAGGGACTAACACTTTCACTTTCAGAGAAGATGAAAAGATGTTGCTGGTACTCACTCTTCCCACCAAGTGCTTCTACAGGCAAAAAAGAGACTAAGACTTTCCTGGTGATTCAGTGGTTAAGACTTGGTGCTTCCACTTTAAGGATGCAGGTTCAATCCCTGGTGGGGGTACTAAGATCGCACATGCTGCACCATGATGTCAAAAAATAAAATAAATAAAAAAGTTAGAAAAGAGAAAACTGACAGCTTGAGGGGTCTGTTGGTGAAGCTGAAAGCAGAACATTTATTTGAGGTCTTTTTTAGCATAAAACTGTGTGAGCTAGAGGAATTTAGCATATGATAACTGACATCTCAAATTAGTAAAGACAAGATAAATTATTTAGCCAGTGATGCCAAGATTGACTGGGTTGCCAGTTGGGGAAAAAAAAGTAGATCCCTCACAGTTTATACCAGGTTAAATTCCCAGTGGAAGAAAGATTTAAATGCAAAAAAATGAAATCACATAAGTAGTTAGGAAAAGTGCCAAAGACCTTAGCAAAAGAGCTCAGAACCTGTACTCATGGTTTGCCTTGTTCAGCACCAAAACTCCAGCCCTTAAAGCAGTGCTTGGAACAGTGTCAGAACTTAATACATTTTTTGTGAAAAGAATTAATGAGAGAATATTTTAAAAATCAGCTCAGATAGGGGAGAAGCCTTTGTAAATATGACATAAAACCCAAGAGCAATGAAAGCAAAGGTGAATTGGGACTCCCTTGGTGGTCCAGTGCTTTAGACTCTGTGCTGCCAATGCAGGGGGTACAGGTTCAATCCCTGGTAGAGGAACTATTATAGAATACCACATGCCATATGGCTTGGCAACGATTATTTTTAAAAGATTTTAAAAATAATAAAAACAAAATGGGTAGGGAATTCCCTGATGGTCCAGTGGTTAGGACTTGACGCTCTCATTTTGGTGGCCTGGGATCAGTCCCTGGCCTAGAAACTAAGATTCCACAAGTGGCACACTTGGGGGCGGGGCAAGGGAACCAGACTAATCAAAAGACAACCATACTGGAGGAAAATATTTGCAAATTCACTTTGCAAAAGGCACCTTTCTTTAATATTTAAAGAAATCTTAAATGTCAATTAAAGAAAAGCCAACAATCCAGGAGAAACATGGGCAAATGATACGAAGAAATAGCTCCCAGAATAAGAAATACAAGTGGGTCTCGCACATTCAGAAAATAAAAGGATATTCCTCCTTCCGCATAATTTAAAAAAAAAAAGAAAACTCTAACAGGATACAAGTTTCACCAATCAGATTGGCCAAGGTCAGAAAGGTTGAAAGCACATTGTCTGTTGTGCCTTGGTTAAGGGATCGGAAACACATACTCTGATGAAGTGTAGACTGGGAGCACTCTCCAGAGAGCACGTGGACCATGCACTCTGCCCTGTGACCTACTTCCAGGAATCTGCCCTACAGATATACTGATACATGTACAGATGAAGAATATTCAGGAATATTTGTTGGAATGTTCCTTGTAATAGGAAACTATTGGAAAAAACCATCACAGGGCTGGTTAACAAATTTTGGCACATCCACATAATGAAAAATTGTGCAGCTGTTGAAAGAATGAAATAACTCTTTATGAATATTTATGAAAAAGTCTCCAAGATGTAGTGTCATCTGAAAAAAAAGAAAGCTGCAGGGGCAATGCGTATTTTATACTCCTTATACTAAATAACAAATAACAACTCACATACATACTTACTTGTACTGTGTAGAGATGATTTCTTGGAGAATTCCCAAGAATATGGGAATGGTGGTTGCTTCCTGGGAATGAAGCCAGGTGGCTGGAGAACAGAGGGGTAACTTTTCATTCTCAACTCTTTGATACCTTTTGAATTTTGCTTCATGGACATTATCTCTTCAAATAGTAAATTAAGAACAATGTGGGTTAATTGAGCATTCTGCCCCTAAGTATATCCACAATTGATTTAATGTGAAAAGGTTTTAACTGACTTAGGTTATGCTAATGAACTCCCCCTCCCAAATCTCTGAAATTAAAATTCAGGAGAAGACACAGCACATTTATCCCAGGACTTGGTCTGCTGGGCACAACAGCAGTAGCCCCTTTCGGAAGAGAACAGAACTTTGCAGGGTGTTTGGCACGTCATGAAGCTGCCCTACAAATGTGAGTTCCTGTCTGTGGGAAAGGAAATGCTCTGGGAGAGGAGCTGGAGGGAACCTCCGCTCCCCTGGCAAGGACAACAGGCTGATGAGCGGCTGGTGCTGGGAGCAGCGCCTTGGGAGACCAGGAAATCCAGGGTCACATAGGGTCCGCATTCTTCAACCTAGCACAGTCCCCTGGACACAGTAAACACTCCAAAAAAAAAAAAAAAAAAAGCATTCGCATTTCCGGAGTGAAAGAAAGTACCAAGAGTTACTGGGGGATCTTGCCTAAGGGTGGTGTCAAATGCTGTTGGAAAGCTTTGGGGAAGTCCCATAAATAGATGACATTTAGCCTGGGGCTTTAAGGAGGAATTCCCCCAGACTTCCCTGGCAGTCCAGGGCTTAAGGCTCTGTGCTTGCAATGCAAGGGGCATGAGTTCTATCCCTGGCTGGGGAACTAAGGTAGACCAGAAATTTAAAAACAAAACAAAACACCTGGCGGACAAGGGGGATAAAACGGGATTTTAGGCAGAGAGAACAACTTACCTTTGGACCCAAGAGTGGAGGGAGAGGAGCTCATAGAACACCTATCTGTCCTGCTTAGCGGGCTCAGTGCTGTCCGACTCTTAGCCACCCCATGGATTATAGCTCACCAAGCTCCTCTGTTCGTGGGATTTCCCAAAGCAAGAACTCTGCAGTGGGTTGACATTTCCGTCTCCAGGAGATCTTCCCAACCCAAGGATCGAACCCGAGTCTCCTGCATTGGCAGACAGATTCTTTAGCGCTGAGCCACCAGCGAAGCCCCCCTGTCCTGTTTGGAGCGACCATCATGTGGTCAGTTACCTCTGGGGGCATTGCGTGGGTTGGCAGCTACCTGACAAAGTGAGCTCAAAAAGGTCCAAAACTGACAGACAGGAAAGAAAACAACCAGGTCGCATTCACTTGAAGAGAGAAGAGGCTTCAGGAAGGGAGGGTCTCACTTGGAACCCATCCCCACCTCAAAGGGTAACTGTGAGATGTGGGCGGAGCTGAGTTCACAGCCTATCAGATCCAGTTCCTCCTTGGTAAACCGCCCCCTTCATTATAAATATTATCTCTGAGAGCCACAGATAATGGAGGGCCACGATCGATCCGTAAATGGTTTCAAAATCCTAAATTGGTTTTTAAAATTTTGTCAACAAAACCCACCCTGAGCTGATCTGAAGCTACTCATAGACTTAATTGATCTCACTCCATGTGTCTGTATATACATTCTGCTGTGGCAATACGTGTGATTGATTACAGGATGCTATTCTAGACACTGCTGAGGGGTTCTATAACACATCCTAGGTGCACCATGCTGCTTTTCTAAAATTTGGGAAATTGTGAGTTCTGAAACACTTTAAGCCCCAAGAGTTTTGCCAGGATTTGTGATCTAAAAGACCAATACAGGTAATGTCTAAAATAAAAATAGTATAATGCCCTGGGTATAAAAGAAGAAGAAATCAAAGAATAGAAATGTATAAAAATAGAATGCATATTTCATTATGTAAATGCTAGGGCAGGACTACACAAGAAGACAACGCAAACTGGGGAGAGTCGTAGACACCCCTCCTATGGGGTGGCTGCCGCTGCTGCTAAGTTGCTTCAGTCGCGTCCGACTCTGTGCGACCCCATAGACGGCAGCCCACAAGGCTCCTCTGTCCCAGGGATTCTCCAGGCAAGAGTACTGGAGTGGGTTGCCATTTCCTTCTCTGCCTATGGGGTGGGGGTGGACCCCAAAGTGGACTTTTTAAAAAAATAATAACTTGTTTGTGTGCTTTTATTATTTATCCATTTATTTATTTGGCTATGCCAGGTCTTAGTTGTGGCATGCAGACTCTTTAATTGAGGCATGTGGGATCTAGTTCCCTGATCCAGGCCCCCTGCATTGGGAGTGCAAAGTCTGAGCCACTAGACCACCCGAGAAGTCCCAAAGTAGACTTTTGAAGGTGGCAATTCAAATGGAACTGATACAATTGAATATACTTTTTTGCAAGTCAAATACTAGGAGTGACATTGCTGTAATTTTCCAAAATGGTGAGGTAAATGGTGAGGTAAAGTTCTGATACAAAAAAAAAAAAGTCTCCCTCAATCTACTCAATAGCTGCATTCCTGGAAAATCTAGTGCATATAAAACCCATGCAAAATTACTCTCTGTTCCTTTGTAAAACATAGTTAGGTTTTGGGCCCAGATGATTATAATGAGGTTTTTCAGTTTACTTACAATATATGTTTTAATGACAGGTTAGGAAGTGATTCAGGGTGCAGGACAAGCCTTTGTCCTGGGCGACTGCCTGACGCACGGCAGGTGCCTTTCGTCCCGGGCCCCACATGTTAAATGTCAGTAGTGTTCCTCATTCAGATCATTATAATAACTAGACATGCCCCTCCCATTTCTAAAACCCTTAGGATGGTAACCTCGAGGGGGAACACTGCTCATCTGCAGCCACCCTCAGAACCACCAAGTGGAAGGCAAGGCTTGGTGGAAGAGCAATGGAGTCCCAGGGCACGCATAGTCCAGCTGAGGAATCCTGTAATCGGGTCTGGACTGAGCAGTTTGGAATGGAAGAACCTGATTTTCCCAGAAACGAAGGCTCAGGAAATACATAGGCACTGAATACCTAAGTTCCTCATCAGGGGTGCCAGCGGGGCGCGGTGGCTCTCCAATTGATGGCTGAACTGCAGGAGGTTTTGGCCTCTGGCATCATTCTCCCCTGCCCCCTCCACCCCTATCAGCGAGGTGGCACCTTCTCTAAGGGCCAGTGGGCCATGTGGTACTTGGCTGATCTGCCCAGGTTGGGGCATGTCAAGCAATCCATGGCTGCTCACCTTCCTGTAAAACTCACTCTCCAAGTCTCAATATATCTTAAGGGTGAGGAGTTAAGAAACAGCAGTCTGTTCCCCACAGCCAAAAGGTAGAGGCAAACCGAGTGTCCTTCCTTGGATGAATGGGCCCCAAAATGTGTCCATACATACAGTGGAATATTAGTCAGTCTTAGGAAGGAAGGAGACTCTGGCACATGCTACCACGTGTGAATGAAACTTGAAAACATCATGCTAAGTGAAACAAGCCAGTCACAAAAAGACAGATACTGCTGGATTCCGGTTTCTAGAGCAGTCAAATTCAGAGAAACAGGAAGTGGAATGGTGGTTGCCAGAGGCTGGGGAGAAGGGAATTGGGGAGTTATTGTTGAATGGGGACAGAGTTTCAGTTTTGCAAGATAAAGAGAGTGCTAGAGATGGACGGCAGCCAGGAGGGCACAACACCGTGAAAGGTACTTAATGCCATTGTACTGCACTCTACTCTACTTAATGCCACTTAAGAATGGCTAAGATGGTAGATTTCATGTCAAGTGTATTTTAGCACAAAAAGAAATTTAAAAACAAAGAATGAAGGCACTGATGGAAAGACTGGGAAGCAAGTATGAACTCTACTATTGACCAGGTTGTTGTGGATCTTGACCAGGTTAACCTCTCTGGGTCTTAGTCTCCATATCTGTGAAACAGGGATAGCAATGTACTCTTCTTGGGGTGAGAGTGCATTACCAGATTCACCCAGGATCGTGTGTGTGTGTAAGCCACGGGGCACACTGTCTACACTCAGGAAACATGGTTGTTATTATGCATGCACATTTCACTTACTGCTCCTGAAAGCAATCTTCCCCCCTCAGACACTCCCATAGAAGCATTTGGGGTATCTAGCCCAACAGCAAGGTTAGACAGACGTTAACAAAGAATGACTGGAGGCCCAGGGAAGTGTGAGTATAAGCTTCCTGGGTCTTCCTGCCTAGGGATCAGCATCCTTCTCACCCACAGTGAACCATCCTCAGAAGTGTTTTAGGCAACTTCGCTGTATCTAGAGAAAGCCCTTCTTAACCAAACCCCTCTCCCAGAAGGACACATCTCCTTAAGTGTAAAACCTTCACTATTCCCATTTAGACTCTCAAGGAGAATTGATAATTGTTGTTGACAGCAGCAAGTGTTCATTTTCTTTTGTTTTGGTTAAACAATAATTTGATTGGAAAAATGCTTCCTGGTGCAGTAATTAATGATCGGCTGGAGCTGATAACACCAGAGTTAAAAGCAAAAGGCACTTAACCCAGCTAGTCATTAGCTACCAGGAAAAATGTTAGACCTGAAGGGTAATCTGTGCTGGTACAAACTCTAAGATTAGTAGGAAGAAAGAGGGGAAAAAAAACCAAACCCTAAGCAATTTCTTTTTGTGAAATGAAAAGTTTAAAAATGGAGAGTTTTGTTGCCATAGACACCATTCCTGGCTCTGGGCTGTCCTCCATGCCTGAATCCAGCCACACAGCAATTAGACACAGTTTTCAGCAGGGCAGCAGAGCCTCCCAAGTACCTATAATGAATATCTGCAGCTCCAGGCTTCCTCGGAAATCCTCAAGCCTTCACTTGTCACCCTAATTTCCTTGGGAAGTGTTTCTAATTATATATTTCTTGCTGCCTGCTCCAGGTCAAGTCTTCTTGTGTACAATATACGAATTACATAAAACCTCAAAATGGTGAGGGGGACCCTGGAGTGGTCCAAAGTGCTCTGTAGTTGTTTTTTAACTTAATAGTTAAGCATTACTGGGTTTAACAGGGCATCATTTGCATGAGCAAAAATAATGTTTAAGGAACAGCACGTGCCTTGTTCTTTATAAATCTCTGTAGAGGTCAGACCCATTTCAGCAAGACATTTATATAGTAACAGAATCTCCATCGCCAACACAAGGTCTGTTTCTTCTAATTGCTATAGCAGGGTCCATGTGAAGAGGAACTTCATTCTTTTGTATTATCTCCTGGGACCTGCCACTTAGGGGACTCCTGGCAGTTCAGTTTCCTGGAGGTGGACTCTTAGTTTTGGTAATCCTCCAAGATGTCAATCTCCGCCCACTATTCTTAGAGAAAATTGAAGTCAAATTAAATCTCAATCCAGATGCTACTGTATGGATGGTAAATTTTCTTTGGATTTGAATAAATTGGAGGATATTCTAGCTCTTGAAGAAGAGGCAAAAATAGGTTTTCTAAAAGGGTGGGTTTGTTTGGACTTGGGGTTCCCCTCCTTACAGGGGAGCTCTAAGTTCCACTAACCTCTCTAACTTGCCTTGTGTCATGAAAGATTAAGAGTATTGAGTCAATGCTCACAGGTAGGGACCCTCTGATCACCTTGGTGGGGCTGAGGAGTTGGGCTTAGCAGAGCCCTCAGGCAGTGTCCATTTGGGGAGGGCTGGTCCTGGCCCTGGCTTGCAGCTGATGCTGATGCAAGAGCATGCTCTGACCCTGGTCCCTAAGGAGTCTCAGCAGAAAGTGGCAGCTGCTGCAAGATATGGCATTTGCTCCAGGCTTGCTTCTGCCCACTGGCTCCTCCTCCCATTCTCTAAATGTTGATACCTAAGGCTCAATCCAGGACCTCTTTTCTCTGCCTATACTCAATTCCTAAGTGACCTCATCCAGTGACTAGGCCCTAAATTAATACTGTCTGTAGAAGATTGTGTTTTCCAAAGTTGGCCCCAGCAATGATGTCTCTACTCTCTATGCTCATCTACAATGTGGTCTTCACACTCTTTCCATGGAGAGAAGGGATCTATATATTGACCACCCTCTCATCCCACCTTGAATCCTGGCAGGCTCTAACTCTCTGGTAGCCCAGAGAATGAGGTGGGAATGATTTCCGAGGCTAAGTTAGGAAATATCTTGTTTACTGATAGTCTCACCTTTTGAAGCCCTGAGCTGCCATGTAAGTAGTCCAACTACCCCCAAGACTGCTATGGTATAAGAAGATCAAGCCACATGGAGAAACCACATTAAGTATTCCAGTTGACAGCCTCTGCTGAGGTCCCAGTGATTAGCGAGAGTCAACTGTCAGATTTATAAACGAGGACATTTCCAGGTGGTTCCAGCCCCAGCCATCATGTTGCTCCCAACCCTTGAGTCTTCCAAGCTCAGACCCAAAAATTAGAAAGATGGGGATGATGACCCTGTATGCGAGACAACAAAAGAGACTCAGATCTATAGAGTGAACTTTTGGACTCTGGGGGAGAGGGAGAGGGAGAGGGAGAGGGTGGGATGAGATGGGAGAATGGCATTGAAATATGTATACTATCACGTAAGAAACGAGTCGCCAGTCTATGTCCGATGCAGGATGCAGGATGCTTGGGGCTGGTACATGGAGAGGACCCAGAGAGATGTTATGGGGTGGGAGGTGGGAGGGGATTCATGTTTGGGAACACATGTACACTCATGGTGAATTCGTGTCAATGTTTGGCAAAACCAATACAGTATGGTAAAGTAAACTAAAGTTAAAATAAAAATTAAAAAAAAAAGTGTAAAGTAGGAGCTAAACTTTCCTGCTATATGCTGCCTCTGATTTTGTAACCCCAAAATTGATCAGTAGATGAAATAGATTTTTAAGCTATGTTTTGGGGTCATTTCTTTTTTAAAAAAATATTCATTTATTTGGCTGCACAGTCTTAGTTGCAGCATGTGGGGTCTAGTTCTCTGAGCAGAGATTGAACCTGTGCCCCCTGCAGTGTAAGCATGGTGGAACCACTGGAACTCTTCAAAATCTTACTTCTCTTTAATCCCTCAAGTATATTTATATATATTCTTGAGAATATGTGGAGTTGCCCAACTGTCTCTATATATACATGGAGTCCAGTGACTATAAATTTCTCAAGGAACAGGATTTTTTTCTTTGATTCACCCCTGTTGCTTTTCTGCCCTGGTCTTTGCACTATTCATGTGTGTTCATTGCACTGTGTGTGCTGGTGGAATTCACGAAGAAGCAATTGTGTCCAGTGTGTGTTTTACCTATATTTAATAACCCTGGAATGTAGTAGCTGCTCAATTAATACATGTGCTTAGTGACTGGATCACGATCTACTAACTGCAGGACATGTAAGGGGGAAGTAAGCATAAGAGCTGGTCTTGGCCTTCAGTTACTGTTTATGCCTTGCCCAAGAATGAAAGAGCTATCACAAGGCAGTATGTGATCATGATTTATTGACAAAAGTTTGAGGGATGTAGAGAAAGCTTTTCTAAGCCTATATAACCAAAGTCATAAAATATAAAGGAGAAGACTGTTTGTACTGCATAAAAATGAAACACTTCTGCACATTAAAAAAAAATCATAAATATGTTTTTAAGGCAAATGGAAAGCCAGTAAAAACTTGTCAATATAGTAGCAGAGATATAAAATATTTTTAATATTTCAAGAGATATTCTATGTCAAAAAGAAAAAGATGAATAGTTTTCAGTTAGGGAAACAATATAAACACTCAAAACAAACAAAAAATGTAAATAGTGAACAAAAGGGAAAAAAACCTTCAACCTCATTAGCAATCATAGAAATTCATAGTAAAACCACACTAAAATAACATGTTTCTTTTATCAAATTGGCAAAGTATTTTCCTTAAGATAATCTGCAATGTTTGGCAAGATTAGGAAGGCTGAAAATTGATGTTTAAAGTTGCATGTCAAAAACCTTTCAAATGGGCATGCATTTGAACATCCAGCATTTCAACATCCCCAAATTTATGCCTAAGAATTTATTGTTGAAGTTTGCCAAGATCTGTACACAAGATACTTCATGAAGTACTGATCTTAATAGCAGAAAATTGGGATTAATGTCCAGCCATTGGGATTTAATTGGTTAAATAAATCATAACACCACTCTGTAATACAACATTATATAATCATTTCAAGTGCTGATCTGAAATAATATTTAGTGAAGTGGGAACATATTCATGTTACACAGTTAAAGATTCAATGTATCAAGCAAATGTAGAGTCATGTTCTTTTCCATCATATATTATTTCCATCATCAAAAAGATGCATAGAAGAAGCCTAGAAAGATTTACAGCAAAATTTTTAGGATTCTGTGATTTTATTTTTTCTTACCTTTTTTTTGCATTTTAAAGTTTCCTACACTAATGCTCTTTTATATTCAGGAAAAAAAATACCATTATTTCTTTTAAGCTGTATAGAAGGTTGCCCCTGCAGGGAAGGTGGAAATGCCAGTTCTGATTGCTTCCTTTGAAATCTCTCAAGGCGCCATGGGCACACATTTATAATGGTGACTGCAGCCATGAAATTAAAAGACGCTTACTCCTTGGGAGAAAAGTTATGACCAACCTGGATAGTATATTCAAAAGTAGAGATATTACTTTGCCGACTAAGGTCCGTCTAGTCAAGGCTATGGGTTTTCCTGTGGTCATGTATGGATGTGAGAGTTGGACTGTGAAGAAGGCTGAGCACCGAAGAATTGATGCTTTTGAACTGTGGTGTTGGAGAAGACTCTTGAGAGTCCCTTGGACTGCAAGGAGATCCAACCAGTCCATTCTAAAGGCGATCAGTCCTGGGTGTTCTTTGGAAGGACTGATGCTAAAGCTAAAACCCCAATACTTTAGCCACCTCATGCGAAGAGTTGACTCACTGGAAAAGACTCTGATGCTGGGAGGGATTGGGGGCAGGAGAAGGGGACGACAGAGGATGAGACGGCTGGATGGCATCCCTGACTCAATGGACGTGAGTCTGAGTGAACTCCAGGAGTTGGTGATGGACAGGGAGGCCTGGCATGCTGTGATTCATGGGGTCGCAAAGAGTCCGACTGAGCGACTGAAGTAAGTAAGAAATAAAGAATTGATACAATTAGTTGTCTATCCTGCATTTGAGGGTGGAGCTGCAGTGAATTCCAACATTCTGCAACAAAGTAAAAATGAGATGGGTGTGAGAAGTGAGACAGTCACAGGGAAGCAAAGTTGACTGATTTTCTCCTTCATCTGGCCCTTAGTTTTACAAGGATACACAAAAATTATACAAAGAAGTCTGATGGGAATAGTCTCTAAAACTAAAAAGTAACGTCACCAGTGGTTCAGGCTTCATGAATTTCTCTGACCGTATTTCCAAATGTAAATCCCTGTATATAAAACCTCCCTGTATAAGACCATCACTTTTCACTTTGGGGACCACTAAAACAAGTAACTATTACAGGACAGAAAAAAGGAAAAGGTTTTTAAAATATGTGTGTTTAGATGCTCACATCAACCGTGATCAATTCACAATGCAGAATACCACCTGTGCATAGGTACAAACAAAAGCATTTCCTTTGCTCCAAGGGATCTTTTCTACATTTTATTATTGCTAGTATAAAGGATCCCTGGATTGGGAAGATCCCCTGGAGGAGGAAATGGCAACCTGCTCCAGTATTCTTGTCTGCAAAATTCCATGAACAGAGGAGCAGTCCATGGGGCCACAAAGAGTCGGACACAACTGAGCGACTGAGCACACTATAAAAGTTCAGGAAATGTCTTAAAACACGTGAGTGGCTTTGCTGACATTTTATGAGATTTCTTTTGGATTCAGGAAGCTTTAAATGATTCTGTACAGATGTTTGTAGAAAGTTTATGGCTCTTCTTCGAAGTTTCCAGAGAGTGGTCAGCCCCACATCACACCTCATGGGACCCAAGGCCCATGACAATGGAAATCAAAGGAGGCTTTCTCTCAACCTTCTTTGGGCTTGAAAACTGGAAACACCACGAAAGACAATAAATTCAGTGATAAATCAGACTGGTGTCTTCCCTGTGCCAGCAACCACACCCACAAACTCTCATTGTGTGGTGTGTTAGAGCCTTTGACCTGCTGGAGTTTATAGTTGGGGGTGAGGACGGAGCCAGGGAGGGGACATTCGTTTTAATAGGCTTCTGGGTGTTTCCATTCTTATTTCATTCTTGGGTGAGCAGAAGGAAATGGTTTTCAACAACCTCTGTGATAAAACTATTTGCTTATTCAATTCAGCTCTAAAAATGCTAAAGGACAATTTAATGGTCACACAAAGTCCCCCAACTATCTCTCTCTAAATATAGTTCACATATAAGAGGCAGGAATCTCTCTCCTGCTTTCCTCTACACTCTCCCCAAGTTCCCCCCCAGCTTTGGCTCTTTTCTTCTCTCTCCTTTTTCTCATCCTTTTCCAATGGATTTTTCCTTCTCTCTGCTCTTCCCCTATAAATCAAATCAGCCTACCTTGGCCTTTCTCAATTTCCTCCTTTAGCCTAACACCACACACAAAGCCCAGCATCTACCAGGAAAGATAAAATTCTCTTACTGGGTGTGGTTAACTCCAAGTATTAGATATGGTTAACTCACCCGACAGATGAGAAACCTGGAGATAGAGAGGGAAGATAACTTAGCCAAACTCACACAGCTCACAAGCAGCAGAACCAGTCTTCAAAATTCCTCATTCCAAGGACTGCCTGGCGGTCCAGTGGCTGAGACTCTGTGTTCCCAGTGCAGGGGGCTGAGTTCAATCCCTAGTCTGGGAACTAGATCCCATGTGTGGCAACTAAGAGTTCACATGTCACAACAAATGATCCTGCTTGTTCCAACTAAGACGCAGTGCAAGAAACGAAAAACTGTCAGTTCAGTGCAGCCACTCAGTCATAGCCAGCTCTTTGTAACCCCACGGACTGCAGCACACCAGTCTTCCCTATCTATCACCAACGCCCAGAACTTGCTCAAAGTCATGTCCATAGAGTCAATGATGCCATCTAACCACCTCATCCTCTGTCACCCCCTTCTCCTCCTGCCTTCAGTCTTTCCCAGCATCAGAGTCTTTTCCAATGAGTCAACTCTTTGCATGAGGTGGCCAAAGTACTGGAGTTTCAGCTTCAGCATCATTCCTTCCAAAGAAATCCCAGGGCTGATCTCCTTCAGAATGGACTGGTTGGATCTCCTTGCAGTCCAAGGGACTCTCAAGAGTCTTCTCCAACACCACAGTTCAAAAGCATCACTTCTTCAGGGCTCAGCCTTCTTTATAGTCCAACTCTCACATCCATACATGACTACTAGAAAAACCATAGCTTTGACTAGACAGAACTTTGTTGGCAAAGTAATCTCTGCTTTTTAATATGCTGTCTAGCTTGGTCATAGCTTTTCTTCCAAGGAGCAAGTGTCTTTTAATTTCATGGCTGCAGTCACCATCTGCAGTGATTTTGGAGTCCAAGAGCATAAAGTCTATCACTGTTTCCATTGTTTCCCCATTTATTTGCCATGAAGTGATGGGACCGGATGCCATGATCTTACTTTTTGAATGTTGAGTTTTAAGCCAGCTTTTTCACTCTCCTCTTTCATTTTCTTCAAGAGGCTCTTTAGTTTTTCTTCACTTTCTGCCATAAGGGTGGCGTCATCTGCATATGAGGTTATTGACATTTCTCCTGGCAGTTTTTCATTCCAGCTTGTGCTTCATCCAGCCCGGCATTTCGCATAATGTACTCTGTATAGAAGTTAAGTCAGCAGGGTGGCAATATACAGCCTTGATGTACTCCTTTGCCAATTTGTAACCAGACTGTTGTTCCATGTCCAGTTCTAACTATTGCTTCTTGACCTGCATATAGATTTCTCAGGAGGCAGGTCAAGTGGTCTGGTATTCCCATCTCTTGAAGAATTTTCCACAGTTTGCTGTGATCTACATAGTCAAAGGCTTTGGCATAGTCAATAAAGCAGCTGTTTTTCTGGAACTCTTGCTTTTTTGATGATCCAATGGATGTTGGCAATTTGATCTCTGGTTCCTCTGCCTTTTCTAAATCCAACTTGAACATCTGGAAGTTCACCGTTCACATGCTTTTGAAGCCTATTGAGTGCAACACTTTCATAGCATCATCTTTTAGGACTTTAAATAGCTCAACTGGAATTCCACCACCTCTACTATCTTTGTTTTCAGTGATGCTTCCTAAGACCCACTTGACTTCGCATTCCAGGATGTCTGGCTCTAGGTGAGTGATCACACCATCGTGATTATCTGAGTCATGAAGATATTTTTTGTATAGTTCTTCTGTGTATTCTTGCCACTTCTTCTTAATATCTTCTGCTTCTGTTAGGTCCACACCATTTCTGTTCTTTATTGTGCCCATCTTTGCATGAAATATTCCCTTGGTATCTGTAATTTTCTTGAAGAGATCTCTAGTCTTTCCCATTCTATTGTTTTTCTCTATTTCTTTGCATTGATCACTGATGAAGGCTTTCTTATCTCTCCTTGCTATTCTTTGGAACTCTGCATTCAAATGGGTATATCTTTCCTTTTCTCCTTTGCCTTTAGCTTCTCTTCTCATAGAAAAACTATGACCTGGTGCAAATTAAAAAAAAAAAATTCCTCATTCCAACGCTTGGACTGTTTCCAAGGTGCAAGAGGAGGCCTTCAGGGAGGGCTCTAGGGGGTGGGGGTGGTAAGGGACAGAACTAAGTCATATTTATCGACAGCCACATCCTCTCAGCTTTGCCAGGCGGCTTCTGCGCTCTGGACAGGAAACAGCTCTCTCCCAGGAAGCTCCCTGTTGTGTTTGTCTCAGGCAACACAGACACTGTGGAAAAAAGCATTTTTTTCGTTCTCAGAGGTCTGTATCTGCCTAGTTCCAGGGGGACACTCACACTGTTTTCCCATGAATGGCGCCCCCTAGGGTTGTGTGAGGGCTCAGCCTCGTTTCCTCGGTCACTTTATTTCTCATGGTGCTTTTTTGGGAGATCTTTAGAGGAGGACTGTAACATTGCTCTTGGAATGTTTTCAGCCCTGCTGAGTTTCAAAGCCCACATCTATTCTGGGGTCTTCATGTTTTACATTTTTGTTAATTTTTGGCAGCACTATGTAGCATGTGGGATCTTTGTTCACCAACCAGGGATTGAACCTGTGCCCCCTGCAGTGGAATCTCGGAGTCTTAACCACTGGACTGCCAGAGAAGTCCCACGTTCTGGGGTCTTTTGCTCCTGGATCTTCCCAGTTCTCTCTGACACTTTGGGTGGGGACCAATAACCTAAGCTTAAAATTCACATTATCTTAAGAACCTAGAGGCAACCCCCATTGTAGCAGGAAGTATTTCAAAGGCTCTGAGAAAAACAAATCCTAAAGTATATGTGTGAATATATGACCAGATTGTCTAGAGATTACTGTTGTATAAAATTCAGAAATGACCACTTTCAGGTGAGAATCTGTGAGTAATTTTGGTGAATGTTGGGAGCGGGGCTGGGAAGAGCAGGAAAGGAGGAGACTTCAAAGTTTCTGTAGAAATAATTTGAGGGAGGGGGCATCTTCTCTCCCTTAGTCTCTCTTAGGTAGGTCTCCTGACTTTGCTGGGCCCATGAGAGTCTAAATGCCACTTTCCTGGGGCTGAAGGGCCATGGCAGTTTTCTAGTTGAACAGCTTGGGAGCTGGTGACCAATGGGAAGACCAGTGTCAGTGAAAAAAGCGGTCTTGATCTGTAGATGAAGGGTGGCTTTAAATGACAAAACTCCCTGTACTTGGGGTTAGAGTAAGCCTGGGCATCCTAACCATTTTCAGTACTCATTTTTGATCTGCTTTTAACATGATGACCGATCAAGAGACAGTTGACTCAACAAGAGCCAGAAGGGAAGGGAAGCTGAAGGAGGTTTCTAGAAACCATTTCTCAGGGCCAACTTTCATCTGCCAGCCAGCTTTCCACGTGAGATTAGAAGTACTGAAGCAAGAAGAAGGGAATTATGGGTTTTGTTCCTGTGTGAGTGTGTGCGTGCATGTGTGTGAGTGAGTCGCTTCAGTCATGTCTGACTCTTTGCGACCCCATGGACTGTAGCACACCAGGCTCCTCTGTCCATGGGATTCTTCAGGCAAGAATACTTGAGTAGGTTGCCATGCACTCCTCCAGGGGATCTTCCTGACCCAGGGGTCAAACCCAAGTCTCTTATGTCTCTTACCTGGCAGGCGGGTTCTTGACCAGGAGAACCACCTGGGAAGCCCTATAAACCTGTGGGGTCTGCCCTAGTTCAGTGTGCTTACTGTCAGAACTGAATGGAATGGAATTGTGGGACACCCACCTGGTTCGAGAAGAGCTGGAAAATTGGTTGGTGCAGAGTTAAGTGAAAAAAACCTCGTTTAGTGTCAGATGTGGTATGAATGGAAACTGTACCCCTCATTACAAGTGTTCTCTCTTTTTTTGACAAATATCATATGATATTGCTTACATGTGGAATCTAAAAAACAGGCTACAAATCAACTTACCTAAAAAACAGAAACAGAGTTACAGATGTAAAAAATAAACTTATGGTTAACAGGGGTAAGAGGGGGAGGAATAAGTTGGGAGATTGGGATTGACATATACACAGTACTGTATATAAAATAGATAACTAATAAACACCTAGTGTGTAGCCCAGGGATCTCTACTCAGTACTCTGTAATGGCCTATAGGGGAAAGAATCTTAAAAAGGGTGACTATATGTATACGTATAACAGATTCACTTTGCTATCCACCTGAAACTAACATAACATTGTAAATCAACTGTATTCCAGTAACAATTTTTTAAAAAAGTTTAACAGGAGTCCTTTTTTGAGGACTGAAAATTCTGGAACCTTGAAGCAATAAGCACTGCGGTTTTGAATAAAGCAGGTGGAGACAATTATTAGCCTTTTGGCTCTTTCTGTTCTTTCACTTTTGGACAAGCAGATAAAGGAAGATGGTTTTAAACAGCCGGTTTGATAAGACTGTTAAGTTTGTTTGAGGTTTAAGGGGGGTGGTTTTATTTTTTATAAGATAAAATAACTGTTAACCCCTACCCCATGTTGTGGGGGTCATGCTGGCGGTGTTGTCCTGGCTTGGTCAACAATGGGAGACACTCTGCAGCCTGGCATCCAGAAGTGACCTGCTGGCTACGCTGATGCTGCTGGACAAACAGCTGGGCTGTAGACCACAGGCTTGAGAAATGTTTTCCCAGCCAGGCCAAGGGAGGCTACACACTGCTGTGGTTTGTTCATCTGTTTTCTTCATCTGTGCAGAAAAGGCAAGTCCAGCAGAGGCTGTTGTCTCAAATCCATAATATGTACCTAACATTCAAAGTTCTTCACATACCTTTATGCCATATAAAAATAACATTCTATTTGTAATTTACGTTTCTTAGAATTAAGTATGTTCACTATGCAAAGATGAGTTCATAACATATTCTCTAATCATAACTGAAGAATGTTCAAGAAACCAGAACAAGATTTTAGACAGAAGCACACTTGCTTTCTCAATGAGCAAAACTCCATGTGCTTGGGGTTTGAATGAGCCTGAACTTCATAACTCATTTTAATATTTGTCTTTGATCTATTTTTTGCCTAATGATCAATCAACAGACTTTTGAGTGACTACCTTTGATGTAGAAAATGCTAGGCTAGAACCATTACCTCATGTCCTGTTGGGACTCTATGGAAAAGTTTTCTTTCTAGTTTCGTGTTTGGGAAAAATCCCTTCATCAATTTGCGTTAGTATTAGCAATTCAGAATCTACTAAAATATGGAACAAAATAAACTTGAAAGAGCTGAGGATGGCCTTTCTAAAAACTCATCAGCACATTAAAGTGATGTGTCCAAGATGTGATCTTACCAGAAACTGCCTACAAAACTGTCTTCATAGAAACTGTCTAGTTTTCCCCTCCCAGAGTGTTGTTGTTTATTTTTCTCTCTCAATGGTAGTACACAAACAGCATCAACTGCTTTGAGTTGCCAGTTGTTTTTCCCAAGGAAAACATGCTGTTGTTATCAAGTATCTATGTTGTGCAATGTTCATAGCTTTTCCAAGTCTCTTCATTAAGAGAAATGTGCTCCAGGGCTTCCCTGATGGCTCAGTGGTAAAGAATCCTCCTGCCAATGCAGGAGACACAGGTTCAATCCCAGATCTGGGGAGATTCCACGTGCTGCAGAGCAACTAAGCCTGTGCGCCCCAGCTATGGAGCCTGTGCTCCAGAGCCCAGGAGCGGCAACTCCTGAGCCCATGTGCGACAGCTGCTGAAGCCTGGGCACCCTGGAGCCTGTGCTCCTCACCAGGAGAAGCCACTGCAGGGAGCAGCCCACGCACAGCAACTAGAGAGTAGCCCCCCCTCACTGCAACTAGAGAAAAGCCAGTGCCGCGACCAAGGCCCAGCATAGCCAAAAATAAGCAAAGAAATAAAGTTACTTGAAAACAAAGAGGAATGTGCTCCAGCAGGCACAACAATAACAGCTCATCCACACACACACACACACACACACACACACACACACACACACACACATCCTTATCCTTCAAAAACTCAGAACATTCATGCCTGTATCAACATGATTCAGATAAATACCAACCCACGAACCCAAACCTCATGTTGGCAGCGCTGGTAAACAAAGAAAAAGCAAGGTGTTCAGCTCACCCTCACCTCATCTGCCTCCATGGGCACTATATTTTAATGCATTTTTGTTAGGTGGCCAACCCTGTCATAATTTGTGTCTACTTGGGTGTTTTACTAGGAAGTACAGTTCTGATTTTTAGAGGAAAAAAAATATTCTTTAAATTGCAGCACTGTGAATGGCAGTAACTTATGGCAAAAAAAGATATATGATACATAGTTTTTTAAAATCATGTTTAGGGACCTCCTGGCTGTCCAGTGGTTAAGAATCTGTACTTCCATTGCAAGAAGGCACAGGTTTGATCACTGGTGGGGGAACTAAGATCCCATAGGCTGCGTGGCAAGGTCAAAAAAAAAAAAAATCGTGTTTAGAAGAAACACAGTAATTTGTTTCAGGCTATCATGAGTATCACAGCCCCAATATATACGTGAATCACACAACAGGGCCTTTTTGGTTACAATTTGTATCATGACCCATTTAGATTTATTAACTCTTGGTAGAACTGATGTATAAATGCTTTTTAAAAAAAAGGTAAATTGAACATTTATTTAAGTTCTAAAATACTGTATATAAATTGCACTTTCCATGACTAAAGTCCCCCAACTCCCACTTAAAAACATGCATAGCATTTTCTCCATGTACATGGCTTGACTTTTTGTCTGGACCGTAAGCTTCTTTTTTTAAGTGAAGTATAGGTGCTATGCGATATTATATTCTTAAACTAGTTATTATATTAGTTTCAGATATACATCTTAGTGTTTCACCTTTTATGTGCATTATGACTTGATCATCACAATAAGTAGAGTTGACTCATTGGAAAAGACTCTGATGCTGGGAGGGACTGGGGGCAGGAGAAGGAGCGACAAAGGATGAGATGGCTGGATGGCATCACGGACTCGATGGACGCGAGTCTGAGTGAACTCTGGGAGTTGGTGATGGACAGGGAGGCCTGGCGTGCTGCGATTCATGGGGTTGCAAAGAGTCCGACACGACTGAGCGACTGAACTGAACTGAACTGAATAGTCTGTCACCAGAGAAAGTTATCACAATGTTATTGACTACATTCTTTATGCTGTACATTATATCCATGTGACTTATAAATCACATCTTCCTTATCTAATTGTCTGTCGATGGACACTTAGGCTGTGTTTGTATCCTGTCTACTGTCAATTGACATAGGCTAGGTGTGCAAATTAGTGTTTATTCATTCAGCCACCCTATGTCTTTTGATTGGAAGGCTTCAGTCCATTTACAAAATAATTATTATTAGGGATGTTATGCATTGCCACTTTAACTGTTTTCTGATAGTTTTTGTAGTTCTTCTCTGTTCCTTACTTCTCCTCCTGTCCTCTTCCCTTGTGATGTGATGACTTTCTTTACTGTTATGTTTGTGTTCTTGTCTTTTTATTTTTTGGGTGTATCTGTTATAGATTTTTGGTTTGCAGTTACCATGAGGTTCATATAAGACAGCCTATGTGTTAATGTATAGTAGTCTGCTTCAAGCTGGTCAGTTACTTTTGAGCACTTTCTAAAAGCACTACATTTTTACACCCCCTCCCGCATTTGTTTCTGACATATTTCACACTTTTTTATTTTGTTATCACTTAACTAATCATTTTAATTTGAACACTTTTAAAATTTGTTTTCCTTTATTTGGCTGTATCAGGTCTTAGTTGCAGCATACAGAAGGTTTAGTTGCCACATATGAGCTCTAGCTCCCTGCCCAGGGATGGAACCCAGGCCCCCTGCATTGGAAGCATGGAGCCTTAGCCACTGGACCCCCAGGGAAGTTCTCAACAATTTTAAATGTAGAAAATTCTACTACTTTTGTCTTTTAACATTCATACTACCTCTACTATGTGTTTGCCTTTACCAGTGAGATTTTTTTCTTTCAGAATTTTCTTGTTTCGAGTTATGGCCTTTTCTTTTCTGTTTAAAGTTCCTTTAACTTTTCTTGTAAGGCCAGTTTAGTGGTGATGAATTCCTTTGGCTTTTGCTTGTCTGGAAACTATCTCTCCTTCAATTCTGAATTATAACCTTGTCAGGTAGAGTTTTCTTGGCTGTGAGTAGTTCCTTTTCAGGACTTTTAATAAATGGTGGCCATCATTTCTGATTTGTAAAGTTTCTGCTGAAAAATCAGCTGATAGCTCATTGGGGGGTTCCCTTGAATGTAGCTAGTTATTTTTCTCTTGCTGCTTTTAAGACTGTCTCTTTAACATTTGACAATTTAATTATAATTATTTGATATTAATTACTTAAATATATTTAATAATAATTACAATTTATCTTGGTGTTGATCTTTTTGAGTTCCTCTTGCTTGGGACTTTCTGTGATTCCTGAATGTGGATGGATGTCTGTTTCCTTCACCAGGTTGCTGCTGCTGCTGTTAAGTCGCTTCAGTCATGTCCGACTCTGTGCGATCCCATAGACGGCAGCCCACAAGGTTAGGGAAGCTTTTAGCCGTTATTTCTTCAAATAGGTTTTCTGTCCCTTTCTCTCCTCCTTCTGGGACCTGATAATATGAATGTTAGTACACTTGATGCTCTCCCAGAGGCCCCTTAAACTAAGTTAACTTTTAAAAATTCTCTTTCTTTTTGCTGATTCCCACTTCCATGTTTTCCAGGTCACTGATGTGTTCTGCATCCTCTAATCTGCCATGGATTCTCTCTAGTGTGTATTTCAAGTCAGTTATTGTATTCTTCAGTTCTGACTGGTTCTTTTTCCTGTTTTCTATCTCTTTGTTGAAGTTCTTACTAAGTTCATCCATTTCTCTCCTGGTGAGCATTTTTGTGACTGTTTCTTTGAACTTTTTATCTGGGGAAATTGCCTATTTCTGAATCATATAGTTATTTTTCTGAGATTTTTTGCCCTTCTTTCATTTGGAAGGTGTTCCTTTATCTCCTCATTTTACCTAAGTCTTCGAGTTTGTTTCCATGTATTAGGTATGTCAGCTACATCTTCAGGTCTTGAAAGAGTGGTCTTATGTAGAAGATGTCTTGTGGGGTCTTGTGTTATCATACTCCCTGGTCATCAGAGCCAGATCTCCAGTGGGCTGTGTGTGCCCCCTTGTTGTGATTGGGCCATGATTGCTGCAGGTGCATTGGTGGGCGGGGTTGGTTCTTAGCCATCTGGCTGAGTGGTCCTGTCACAGCTGCTGCCGTTGTGCAGATGTGCAGTCCTGGCCCCCAGTGTTGCAAGGCCTGGGTGTGACTGTTGCAGGAACTCTGGTGTGCAGGACTGCCCCCAGGAGCTGGAGCCACTTCCCGGAGTGGGCCCTGGTGCTTACTAGGGTGACCTGCTGGGTGGGGCAGGGAGGGAGCCACTTTGGCTGGGGTAGACTGGTTGGGTAGGGTTACTTGTCAGAGGAACACCAGGGCAGATGCATGGTGTTAGCTAGTTCGATGAATCGTGACAGTCACGGCACCATCCAGCACCAGGCCAGCTAGGTGGAAGGAGAATATTTCAAATTGCACCCGCCAGCACTTTGGTCTTAGAGAAAGTCCCACCCAATCCCTTCTCCTCCAGCACATGCCCTAAATTAGTCAATGAGTCACCTTCTCATAAGACCCAAGAACTTTCCAAGCTGCTGCCTCTGCCCCTGGACTCACAGTAAGTAAGTCTGTGCCCAAGCCCTTCAAGATCAGAGTCTCTGGGGACTTGCCTGGTGGCTAAGTGGTTACGACTCTGAGCTTTCAATACAGGGCTCCTGGGTTCAATTCCTGGTCTGGAAACTAAGATCCCACATGCCGTGGGTCACGACCAAAAACAAACAACTGAAAAATGATCAGAGTCTCAGTATTCCCCAGGCCTCCGGCTCCCCTGGACATAGATCCTCTGGTTTTCAAAGCCAGGTGTTGGTGGCAGGGTGGAGGGGCGGTGGGGGGAAGTGGAAGGGTTTCGGGGGATTCATCTTCTCTGTGCAGTCCTTTCTGCAGGGGGCTTCATCAGCTCTGATAGCCCTCCTCCTTTGTGGGTGCTGCGCAGGGAGGTGTGACTTCCGACTAGACTTCATCTCTGCCCCTCCAGCCTGTCTCACCGTGGCCTTTTCTTCCTATCCTTAGTTGTAGAAAGTCGTTTCTGCTGGTCTTTAGGTGCGTCTCAGGGCCAGTTGCTCCCCATGTGCTTGTAAGTCTGGTGTGCCCATGGGAGGAGGTGAGCACTTGTAGGTCTGGTGTGTCCGTGGGAGGAGGTGAGCTCAGGATCCTCCTATCTGATCTGGAAAACTCATGATCAATGCTTTATAAGCTAATTCCAGATGCCACATTGCCACTGGTTCAGTTACCACCACTTTAGCAAATATTTTTCCAAAACATTCCAATCTACTGTTCATGATGCATTTAAGTGAATTTCTCTATCAGGTTTGGTGCCAACTTTTAGAAAATAAAAGATGACTAGATACAAAGATCTATATCAAGGACTGGAGAGAAATAGAGAACATTTTTGGACAAATTTTCCTTTGGATTTGATTACATCACCAGGGACTTCCCTGGTGATCCAGTGACTAAGACTCTATGCTCCCAAGGTCCCAGGGCTCCTGGGTTCAATCTGTCAGGGAACTAGATCCCACATGCCACAACTAAGAGTTCGTATGCTGCAACTAAAATCACACATGCTGAAGCAAAGACCTAAGCCAGCAAAATGAGTAAATACGCAAATGGAACATTTTTAAAAAGGAAAGCACTCACAGACCATGATCTCAGTTCCCTGTCCAGATAAAATGCTGTACTCCTTCCCTTCCTTGGAAATGTGTCTGAGCAGTTTGTCAAGGGTGACCAGTGACACTTACTTGTATTAGGCCAAGGCACTGAGGCAATTGGCCAGAAGAGATTCTGAGAGATCTGTGGCCAGAGGACAAGAAGACCCAAGAGCCTGAGCAGTAATGAGTTAGAGGCAGGTGTACTATAGAAGTCCAGAGCTCGGAAATACCCAGGGGCTGAGCAAGGCAAGAAGGCCAGACTCTAAGCACACATCTGCTAGGAAAGTTGGTAGGGTGTCTAAGTCCTAAGTCAAGACATGGTTAAAGGATGAGGGCTTTTTTCGTTTTCTTTCTTACCCCTACCCAATTATATATGTATATGTATATATATATATATATATATATATATATATATATATATATATATATATATATATATATATATATATATATATATATATATATATATATATATATATATATATATATATATATATATATATATATATATATATATATATATATATATATATATATATATATATATATATATATATATATATATATATATATATATATATATATATATATATATATATATATATATATATATATATATATATATATATATATATATATATATATATATATATATATATATATATATATATATATATATATATATATATATATATATATATATATATATATATATATATATATATATATATATATATATATATATATATATATATATATATATATATATATATATATATATATATATATATATATATATATATATATATATATATATATATATATATATATATATATATATATATATATATATATATATATATATATATATATATATATATATATATATATATATATATATATATATATATATATATATATATATATATATATATATATATATATATATATATATATATATATATATATATATATATATATATATATATATATATATATATATATATATATATATATATATATATATATATATATATATATATATATATATATATATATATATATATATATATATATATATATATATATATATATATATATATATATATATATATATATATATATATATATATATATATATATATATATATATATATACATATACACACACACACACACACACATAGTTGTCATTCTGTTGTTAATTTGTGTCTAACTCTTTCCGCCCCATGGACTACAGTATACCAGGCTTCCCTGTCCTTCATCATCTTCTGGAGTTTGCTCAAATTCTTATTCATTGAGTCAGTCCATCCAACCATCTCATCCTTTTTGCCCCTTTCTCCTCCTGTCCTTAATCTTTCCCAGCATCAGGGTCTTTTCCAATGAGTCGGCTCTTTGCATCAGGTGGCCAAAGTATTGGAGCTTCAGCTTCAGTATCAGTCCTTCCAGTGAATATTCAAGGTTGATTTCATTTAGGATTGACTGGTTTGATCTCCTTGCGCTCCAAGTGACTCTCAAGAGTCGTCTCCAGAAAGAATCGAAAGCATTGGTTCTTCAGTGCTCAGTCTTCTTTATGGTCCAACTCACATTGGTACATGACTATTGGGAAAACCATGGTTTGAACTATATGAACCTTGGTTGGCAACATGATGTCTCTGCTTTTTAATATGCTGTCTAGGTTTGTCATAGCTTTTTTCCAAGGAGCAAGTGGCTGTCTGAGCTATGAGAGAAGCTGTATATATATATATATATATATATTTATACATACATACATATATATGTATATATTTGCTACACCAGGTCTTACTTGTGGCACATGAGATCTTTGATCTTCATTTTGGCTTGCAGGATCTAGTTTTCTAACAGGATTCAAACCGGGGCCCCCTGTCTGTATTGTGAGTAGGGATTCTTAGCCACTGGACCACTAAGGAAGTCCCCCTACTCCCTAATTCTGTACTTTACACTAAATGCTCTCTCCTTTTAATGGTTACTTAAAACCTGCCTCTCTCTTAAGATCAGGGTCATCACCTTTTGTTTCACCCTCTGCTGACTCAGGCTTCAGCAATACGTGAACCGTGAGCTTCCTGATGTTCAAGCTGGTTTTAGAAAAGGCAGAGGAACCAGAGATCAAATTGCCAACATCCGCTGGATCATGGAAAAAGCAAGAGAGTTCCAGAAAAATATCTATTTCTGCTTTATTGACTATGCCAAAGCCTTTGACTGTGTGGATCACAATAAACTGTGGAAAATTCAGAGAGAGATGGGAATACCAGACCACCTGACCTGCCTCTTGAGAAATCTGTATGCAGGTCAGGAAGCAACAGTTAGAACTGGACATGGAACAACAGACTGGTTCCAATAGGAAAAGGAGTATGTCAAGGCTGTATATTGTCACCCTGCTTATTTAACTTATATG